>JACXGJ010008156.1:0-28114 GCA_016801105.1 Esox niger | reverse complement strand
GGTCTTCCGAGAATTTGGCACGAGATTATGTAAATTGACAAGACTCCACGAAGTTTTATGACGACCTCTTGCATGCTAGGTGATATGTAGATACCAAAGGTACATTACATATAATTTAAAATCACTTGCCTGATTTCTTGAAACGGACAATGTATATAAGCTTTATTTAGCTTTGCAAAATGTTGTTCTAAAGACTGCCGAGGCAGTGTGCTACTATCGCGTAATGTTGTGGTGCTTCCACTATTCCTGTCTCGTTGTGAGGTTTGGCGGGAGAATATCATGCCAAGTGTGAACACACATGCAGTGAGTCAACTTGTTCACAGGTCGCTGAATACGTTGAAGCTAAAACACTCAACGTTGAATTGGTTATTTCATCTTTAACTACAATATCTGGATGGTAGTGTTTTGGGCAGCATCACAGCGAAATCAGTTCTAAGTCCATTTAATGCAGGAAATCTGATCCCAAATAGTCCTACTCCCAAATAGAGCCGCTAAAGCAAGTTTTAAGGTTTGCCGTAGCATTCTGTTTAATACAACACCCAGCCATACCCCACAAATGTTTGGTACCAATGTGTCACTGCGAGTTCACACACATACATTGCGTCTTGAAGTGACAAGGATGTTATGTAGTGTGTGCTTGTACAGAATTATCTCTTTCTTTTTCTTAGGAGGAAGCATATTTCCTACCTGTTTGTGGTATGTTTTATCAAAGTGCAGCTGCCAACCCCTTTGGCGCTATCATAGCACCGCCTTTCATTTTGTTAATGGCGACAGTTTTCAGACTGTCCTATGATGGCTTGACTTTGTGAAAGAGTAAGTCTCAACACAGTTGTATCCCAGCCACTTCACTGAAAAAAATGCGTTAAAAAAGTTGTGGACTGAAACTACAATTTAAGACTGAAAAAAGCATCCACTTTTCAGCTCTACAGGCCCCAACCCGCATTAGGACGTTGCTAGAGCAGCATGAGATTGGGAGAAGGAAATCCCTGCTGACAATGCTGCCGCAAATCCCGGACATCTTGGCACTAAGGAAGAGCGCAAGTTTGGATCAATTTCCAGGTGAAAATCTTACTGAATTTGGAGTTTTGTTTGCTAATGTACCACATGGGATTTTGTTGTTTGTTGCCTGACAAAATCTGCCACAATTCCATCCACTATATATATATATGGATATATCATTACAGTCGTTCAAGTGTTCATACTGAACAAGTACGTATACGTGTTTGGACGGTAACTCGTTTTCCAGCCAACAGCCGTGATTTGGCTAGACCAATACCACAAAGACTCCCCAGAGTGCAAAGACTAGAAAGCCTAGTATTTCATCATTCTCGTCCCACTTAATTGGTCCTGAGCCAGTTTACAGCACAGGTCTGTGAGACTATTGGATACTGTAGATGTGTCAGATCCAGGATGTAACCCCATTCCTATAACCCTAATTACATCATTGGTTCTTACCATTTTTGTCCTGTCACCTAAGTCGTAATGTCTAAAATTATAGTCTGATAATGACTTTACTTGAACTTGCCCTTCTCGTCCAATTTTCTTGGAATAGAAAAAGCATTTAATTAAAATTATTCTAATCAGAGCAGGAATAGCCAAACGTTTAGAGGCAACACATAATGTGCTAGTTACTCCATCTAGAGGCCAGCGGGAGATACATTTTATGACTGAGTCAACAGGAAGTAGACCGTTATTATTCTTTTGTTACAAAATAATCAGTTTGTTGCTATAGCTACATACTTAGCGTTTTCAGTGTCACAGTTAATTAAGTTCACAGTTTCTTCATACTGGCGGCATTTGTCAATTTATCTAGTGATTTGAGAGCTACGATTGGTAAATAAGCTGATTTCTCAAATTCACATACGTTGTCATTAACATTAATGAAATGTATGTGTTCAGCGAGTTTTTAGAACATTTAATATTTTATGTTTAATTTATATTTAGCACAAGAGCAGAGCAGATGTTCCCACAGCTTAGTTAGACTTTCAAACAAACTGATGTTAGCAGTTTGAGAGTTCACATAAACAAAATAAAGTTGTACAGTGATACGAAATTAACTGCAAATGTATGCTTTTCTTCTGCTTCCTCTGTTTTTGTAACATTCAGTATTTTGGTTAAATCTTGTGCAGTTCTGCGCTACTGAATCTCAACTGCAATTTTTCTAGACTCCACCGAGATTCATGAAGGATTTACACACCTGATCATGTCTGCTGGTCTTGTGTTGGCTGACATATCTGTTCCATCTGTCAAGGACAGAGCAGGATATATTATTATACCGATCACCAGCCTTTAATTATGGTCTCAAAGTGCACTGCCAGCTGCCTTTTTCTTTTTAATTGTCTAGAGAGTAGTAGTTAGACATTATTTATTCATACATTCTTCTCATTGTAGCGGTGCAATGTATAGTTGGTCGGTCCTGTTTAGTCCCTGGATGAGAGACCAGGTTCTGCTGGCGTGGTGAAGTGGTGTTGGCGTGGACATTCTATAGGTACTGAATGTATGCAATGTAATCCGTTCTCAATAAGAGTGCAATTATTAAATGACAAATTTACTAGAAGCAAGGCCATATGTATACTTTTCTGCTTAATTTCAATCAACGTTTCTAAGCTATTTTGTGTCATTTGGACGTTTACTTTAATTGTCCTTTTGGATTATTTTGACCTTTATTTTAATCTAGGTTTCTAAGATCCTTTGTGTCCTTTGAACCTTTATTTGTATAATCCTTTGGTATAATTTTGACCTTTATTTTCTGTAACATTCCTTCATAAATAATTTCCTTTCCTCAACATGGCGAAGGTGAGTGAACATGAAAATTAAATGAGAAAAAAGTTTGTGGACTTTCATAAAGTGGATAATGGCTATAAAACAACCTAGATACCTGAAAATACCAACTTCTGCTAATATGTCAATATTTGGGTTCATATCAATATTTAATGGAGGAAATAAAACTATTGTATGAGGCTAAGCTATAAAGGCAGAGCACACCTCTATTTTGACACTATTGAGACAGTTATTAAATATGATTTTAGAACAAATAAAAAAAAATCTTTAATCGCATTCTTTGTAATAATGATTAAAGTTTTCCAGAATATTAATCAGAAACTTTTTTTGTGTAAATGTTGGAATATACTTGTTTCCTTACAAATATGTGAAAATATGAAACATGATGACAATATGAGGATTTTTTCCAAATCATAGGCTAATGGTCTGAGAGAGTTTAAGTTTTTGTTTGAGTAAAGTTTAGACAAAGGTTACCTTTGAGAATATAATTCTTTGTAAAAAAACTAGAATGGCAGTCATGAGAACATTTCTGTGTGTGTCAAAACGGCGATGACTTTGTTGGCAGATTTTCAATCGGTTTATCGTTTGAGTTGATACATGAATGATTGTCAATGTTACAGAGATAAGAACTTTAAGCACCATGAACGGTATTTTGCCAGTGCTGATTTAGAGGCTGTCCAGGGAAGGATCCTACAAGCCCATCCATCTATAGACCGATAGCACAGACATCACATCTCTGTAAAGTTATGGAACAGATGATTGTGGGGAGATTGGTGTTTTTCATGGAGAGCAGGGGGTTGGTAGCTCCATATCAGAGTAGATTTAGGAAGGGAAGGGGTACTATGGACCCTGGTCTATTTTTAGAGGCGGAGGTCAGAAAGGTACAGGTGAATGGGGAGGCAGTGGTGGCAGTATTTTATGACGTGGAGAAAGCATATGACATGTTCTGGAAGGAGGGGCTACTTAAGCTTGGACTCATGGGGGTTGGAGGTAGGACATACAATTGGATTAAAGACTTCCTGTTTGGTAGATTAGTTCAGGTGAGGGTGGGGACGGCATTATCCAGGAGATTTGCTGTGGAGAATGGAACCCCTCAGGGGAGCGTAATCAGTCCAGTGCTGTTTTCCATAATGATTAATGATGTGTACTGTCGGGTTCAGCAGGGTGTAGGTAGGTCGCTGTATGCTGATGATGGGGCATTGTGGAAGAGGGGTAGAAATGCGATGTATTTTGTCAGGAAGTTTCAGGAAGCAGTAGATGTGGTAGAAAGATGGGCAAGACAGTGGAGTTTTAGGTTTTCAGTGGAAAAGAAAAAGGTGATAATTTTAACAAGGAAGAAGGTTGGTGACGACGCTGATGTTAAATTGTATGGGAGGACTTTAGAGTGGGTGGAGGTTTTCAGGTGTCTGGGTGTCTTTTTTTAATGCCAGAATAACATGCGCACATTGAGAGGGAGATCATGAGCTTTGGGTGGGCGGGGGATTCCCAGGCCAGAGACGTAGGTTTCAGAGGGAGGACATTTAGTCCAATGGTGGATTTGCCAGTGAGACCTCCTTGGATGCTTTTACCTCCAGGGGTGGATCTTGGGATATTGGAGATGGTGAGAGAGGATAGTTTGGGCATCTGCTTTGCCGTGGTAGTTAAGAGGCCTGGAGGGTGGGTACGCGGAGTGTGTCGTGGTGTTCACGGATGGATCAAAGGACCCAAGAACGGGCACTAAAAGGGTTACTGATCACTTGGCCGTTTACACGGCTGAGCTTCTGGCGGTGCAGTTTGCATTGACGTGGGTGGAGGACACTAAGCCGGAAAGGGTGGTCATTTGTTCTGATTTAAGTGAGGCGTGGAATAGTTTGCAGTCCTTCAAGTCATCTAGGCGGCAGGACATTTTAAACAGGGTGTGGGAAGCGGAGGATAGAGCAAGAAGAGATGGGATACAGGGGTCATTCATGTGAGTTTCAGCTCCTGCTCGGGCCTGGAAACGAGGCAGCCGATAAATTGGTGAAACAGGCCCCGATGAGGGTGCTGATGTCCTTGGGCAGGGCAGAGGCTGAGGTGGTTGTGTGGAAGGAGGTGAGGAAGGTGTGGCAGGAAGTGGAATGTGGACAGCAAAGGTGTGGCAGGAAGTGGAATGTGGACAGCAAAGGAAGGCACCTTTTCCAGATACAGAGTGAGATTGGGGATGGAAGGAGGGCAGTTAGGAGTAGGGTGGAGGAAGGGGTTTTGACTAGATTGAGGGTGGGGCACCGTGGATTGCATGACAGGCAACATGATAGGGAAGCATCTGACTGGGGTGTGTGACTACTGTGGGGAAATGGAGACGGTGGATCACATCCTGAGGCAGTGCAGGCACTATGAGAGGAGAGAGAGAGGTTGGGACAGGGTCAGAGGGCAGAGGGGGTGCACGTGTTGAGTTTAGAAGCTATGATGGGGAGGGGGAGTTCGGGTGTAGTGGTTAAGTGTCTTTTTCTATATCTATACATGGGGTGGCTGGGAGAATTTAGGTTCTCCATGAAACTGGCCCACACTCCTTTACAGTAGGTGGCGCTAATGCACCAATAGCGTTGAATGCCAACCGCCGTTAAACCCCACAGAAGAAGGTTGTCCAGAAAGTAGACCTGTCATTCCGATTTCTTGATCTGTCCTTGTTATCTAGTAGACTATCTGATGTGTACTGGAAAATGATATGAGGTGTGCCCAAGCGCAAATTTAAAACAAAGTACAATTCACCCCTTGTTGGTAATAGCCCTATGCTACGAGTTGGAGGCGCAGTGGCCTGGTAAGTGTGTTAACACTATTTTCGAAAGCTCAACCTTTAGCGCTAGCTAACGTGAGCTAACGTTACACTAGTTAGCTGGGCATGCAGACATGTGTAGTATGGTAGCCCGTGTACATTAGTTGCTACACTGCAGGGTTGTCAGCGGTGTTATATCAAGGCAGCAATGTTGACCGGATTAATACAAACTTTTGTAACTAGAAGTCAAATGTATGCACAGCTACACGTTTTCAAACAGCCGTAGCAAGTTAATGACTGGAGTGTAGTAGCTACTGTTAGCTATCTATAGCGGTACCTACTCGGTCGTTGACGTCAGTTAGCAGCTAGCTATCCAGCAATTGGCTAGAGGTTGATAAGGGAAGGTTATTATTCCTCTGTTATGTGCAAAACAAATGTTAATCACTAACAAGCGGTCTACTCCCGTAGTTGCCAGTTAATTAACGTAGCTCCGGTAGTGTGTTAGCCATCCGCAAAAATAAAGACGAATTTCTTTTAGCCAGTTCCATTACTTTGCTTGTCAGCTAGGTACAATTTTTCGTATGAAATGTTATTGTACTGTATGTAACCAGATATATGTAAGTCGTCCGGTACTGCAGTTATGCTAATGTATGATCAATTGTTTAACTTACACGAATTTCAGTATTGAACTTCTTTGTGAGTCTGAATTCTTGCCCTGTATTCTCTGTGTCTCTGTCTTGTTAGCATGGCCTGCAGGAACCTGGTGTCCCCCAACATGGGGATGAGGTTCAGGATACCGTTGCAGAAACTGCACCCGCTGTCGCGTGCCATCCACCACCGGTACAATGCCACTGCCAACCCCCCACGCCCCCCGCACCGGTCAGCAGCTCGTCACTTCACCTCTATGTCTCGGCTGCCCATGCGACCCCCCAAACCTCCACCTAGAGGCCATGGGGGCTGGCGCTACCAGCAGCACCGCAACTTCTGGATGCTACGCCTGGCCTCAAGGCTGCTCAAGCTCCGCTACATTTTGTTGGGATCGGCGGTTGGAGGCGGATACACTGCAAAAAAGGTACCCTATATTTCAGGTGGAGGAGTGAGGGTTAAACTTAGGGTCATATCCTAAACAGCAGAATTGTTATTTTTCAACAGCAGGCACGATTGGTTCTTTTGTCAAATAGAAAAGCTGCGTCCTCCCATTTTTCTCTCACTAGAGACATGATAATCTTTCAAGCCTGTAGACAATGGCAGACATGGAGATACAAAATCCTTTGGTCATTTCCTGGTTGCCAGAATTCTACACGGTTTCTGTTCAAATTATAACACATGCATGGCATCATGTAGGCAGTTATTGTGACATTTGAATGTAATTTTTACATGTTTAAAATATAAAATAGTTGTTACGACTTTTGTGAGTTGATCACATAATATTGCTAGCAAGTGTGCTGAAATTATTTTTTTTATGGGGACTATCTTTGTTGTGAAGTGCAAATATCTCTTTAGTCCATCTTAAGTTATTGTCAGATCTCGAGACACTTTGGCCCGACCCTGCTAACCTCCAGTTAACAAACACACAGATATAGTTCTCCATAGTCATTTGATGAGGTGATATTTACTGAGTGTTGCTATTCCAATCCTAACATTTAAGTCCAAGTGATTTTCTCTGCATTTGACTGCCACTCTACCAGGATGTGTGTTTATGCATGTCACGGGAGGTGTCTGACTGCTAGCACAGATGAGATTACCTCATGGGCTGGTTATCTGAAACCCTGTTCGTTGTATGTCAGGTTTAAGAATGAAGCTCTTCATGTTCTCTGGGCTAGATGTGTCCAGGCTCCCCTCACCCCTGTATTATAACACAGACTCTTGTAAGTGGTGGGAAGGATGTTGGGTAACATGTTATAGTAGTCAGACTACTTTTTTGTGGTAATGAATAATGTAAAGCGCTCATTATTTCGTTAAAGTAATCGGTTTACTATTTATTTTGAAATAAATTACACGCTACTCAATTTCCCCCAGTGCAACCCATGTAGCTTTATGTATCACTTATTTTCTCCAGTTGCAAGTGGCAACAGGAGGCGGCAAAGATGGGAGGACTAGCACTTCCTGCTAAAGCCTTGTGCCCAGCTGCCGTTAATTTAAAATGAATATATAGCATTGACTAGTGCCTTGTGCCGCAGAAGGCTGGGTCAGCGTGATTCAGGTTTACGAAGCAGTTTACTATTTTGACTGGTTATAGCAACGGTAATAATGACAATCAGCAGGGATGCTGTTATGATCTGGTGGAATCTCTTGCGTGTTGGACAACCAAAGTTGATCACAAAGGAACATCTACATACATGTTCTTTTTTTAAACGTGATTATTCATAATAATTTTACAAACATAGTGTCGTTATTCACCTCTGAATAAAGTCATGAAATATTATTGGGTTATGCATATTATTGCAAACTGCCCAGCTTTTTATTTTTGTTCTTCATACTTCACTGCAATGGATCTATCTAGTATTGAAGTCTGTACATACAGGCTGTTGAATAAGTCTGGCCTGAGAATGTGGAGGCTCTTGCAAAACAAAATCATTTATTGATTTGAGTGATTCTTGATTAAAGAACAACATTTTTCTGATTATGGTATATGATTACTTTAGATAATATGATTGGTTCCTCTTGCTGTACAATGATTCATGACTAATAATATTGTATCCTGGTGACTGACACTGACTATGTAATAACGCAATAACCCTTTAAATGTCTGACTTCTGGGCTAAAGTCACCAACACCTGAATATAGAATCAAAGGACTTTTCTCAATGTAACTAAGTAACTTAATTACTTATTTTCTAATTAACTCAGTAACATAGCTTGTTACTTCTTGGGAACTGTAACTACTAACTGTAATTATTTCCTTTGACAAGTAACGTTCCCCAACACTGCTAGGCACCATTTTCTGTTTTGTATGACAGTTTTCCCACCTTTTTGGTAAAAATGCTATATACATTCAAGTATAGGTAACTTTATCCAGCATTTTGCCATTACACCTCTGCTTAAAAGGTAGAGACACTTGGCTTGGAAGTGGTGGTCCATCCTACTGCTATCTCTTAAACCATCTCTTGCAATATTTTTCTTGGTATTTTAGGAGTTTTGTTTTGGTTTTTGAAATGGTTTGTTGAGTGTGTGATTGAAATGTCAAATCATGTTTTGTTATTCCAGACCTACGACGAGTGGAAGGATATGCTCCCTGATATGAGTGAATACAATTGGGTGATACCTGATTTTGTCTGGGAGATGAGTGAACAGATTGACCTAGGTAGGTGTGCTTTGAAATCACTCCCCTACAGCCAGATGGCATTCACATGATCTGCTGTTGTTAAATATCTTGAACAGTAGATGTCGTAGAGCCCTTACTCATCTGATATTAGATCAGTAGATGTCGTAGAGCCCTTACTCATCTGATATTAGATCAGTAGATGTCGTAGAGCCGTTACACATCTGATATTAGAACAGTAGATGTCATAGAGCCCTTACTCATCTGATATTAGATCAGTAGATGTCATAGAGCCCTTACTCATCTGATATTAGATCAGTAGATGTCGTAGAGCCCTTACTCCTCTGGTATTAGATAAGTAGATGTCGTAGAGCCCTTACTCATCTGGTATTAGAACAGCTGATGTCATAGAACCTTTACACATCTGAATGGAGTAAATCAGCCATCTTACCTGGGACCTGTTCTAAACAAGCAACAGAAACACATGGCAGAAGTATCAAATAACATCTATATGATTGTACTATTTTCTTTATAGTATACCCATAATCACTGATTTCGTCAAATGTCAATTGCAATCTGACTGCGCCATCTACATATTATTAACACTAAAGTTCAATTAGTGACAAAAAGTATACTAATTACATTGTGTTCAACATTGATCCCTAACTTTATAAAGGTGGCCAATGTTGGTCATTTTTCTCTGGTGTTTTATTAAAGCCTGGAAAGGGATACCAGAATCTCACTTATATCCCACTTATACAAGGATAACAAGATGTTAAGTGTTTTAACTTGGAGACTTAATGAACTTTTCTTCCTTATATCTAAAGTTGTGAATCATAGACATGTGGACCCATAGTAAGGCTGATTAATTCATCTCAACAAGCACAGAAATTTGTATTCCCCTAAATCTTTGTCACTTCTCTTTTGTACTCAGACAAACTAACCAAAATGCTGCCAGAGTTAGAGGAGATAGCCAAGCTGTTACCTGAATTCCCCGACTTTGATAAAATTGGAGAGAACTTCACCTTCCTCAAGAGTATTCTCTCCACCGGTGAGTACGAGCTGTACATACGAGCTGTTTGGCTATTATTTAATGTACTTTATTAAAATGTTTTGTGCATAACTGGCAAAAGTCTTGTTTTCATCTAATATTACTGGGTTGTATTGTATTTACTAATATAAGTTCATTCCTAATAGTTATAATTTTGTAAGTTTGAACTCTTACATGAGATACATGGGATTTTGTAACAGGGGCTCCATTGTATTTTGTAACACTGGGATTGTGCTTTCTTATCTTAAAATAGTGCAACTTCAAATCCTTGGTCTGAGCTGAATGACAGCGAGGGCTCCATGGGGGTTAGTGTTATCAGTATGCTGGATGCTCACAGTCCTACCAGGGGGTTAGTGTTATCAGTATGCTGGATGCTCACAGTCCTACCAGGGGGTTAGTGTTATCAGTATGCTGGATGCTCACAGTCCTACCAGGGGGTTAGTGTTATCAGTATGCTGGATGTTCACAGTCCTACCAGGGGGTTAGTGTTATCAGTATGCTGGATGTTCACAGTCCTACCAGGGGGTTAGTGTTATCAGTATGCTGGATGCTCACAGTCCTACCAGGGGGTTAGTGTTATCAGTATGCTGGATGCTCACAGTCCTACCAGGGGGTTAGTGTTATCAGTATGCTGGATGCTCACAGTCCTACCAGGGGGTTAGTGTTATCAGTATGCTGGATGCTCACAGTCCTACCAGGGGCTTAGTGTTATCAGTATGCTGGATGCTCACAGTCCTACCAGGGGCTTAGTGTTATCAGTATGCTGGATGGTCACTAACCAAGCTTCAGAGTTCCTTCTGCTGAGATGGGAGAACCTGTGGGAAGGATCGCTCTCTCTGCAGCACTACTTCAGTCAGGCCTTTGTGGTAACATGGCTGGACACGAGCCACTCCTGCATAAATGAAATTCCTCCTAATGGGCTGAGAGTATAAGGAAACAAACAATGAATAATTACACCTTAGGAGCAGAAATAAGGTACTGCTCCTCCAGGACAAGTTTATATGAGTGGCCCAGACTTGAACCTTATTCACGCTCCCCATCCCATCTCACTGAGGATCTGCAAGGTAGTACAGGTCCAGTTCCTGGTATGCAGTGCTGGTAGAGGTATAACCAGTAAGGCATTTCTACTGAGTGCTGAATAAAGGGTCTGAATACTTCAAGTGGACACTAATGGAAAAAACGCATGGAAAGTTACTAAATCACCATTACAAACGCAGCTGTAGATGTCACATTTTGTTGCAATTAGGGGTCTGACATTTAGCTGTTGGATATTTGATTTTTCAAAGCAACATTAGGCAGATAAAGTTCTAAAGAAGCCAAATAGTCAGTGCCTGAATTGCTGATGAACTGGTCACAAATGCTGCAAAATTGTTCAGTGTGTCAAATGGACCAGACAAATTCATAGCAGCATATGCCAAACATGGATAAATTGCATCAGCAAAGAGAAACAGTGGTCACATTTCAAAGCTGACCAGCTGGGATAGACAACACGTAACAAGATCATTAAGTGTCCCAAAAGCAGAGCCTGGAAAATTACCAGGGAATTGAATCAGCACCTATGTCTCTGTCTCAACAAAAGCTGTACACCATACAGCAATTGGAAACCACTTATATCCAAGGCCAACTTACAACTACGTAAAACCTTGACCCCTGAGGAATGGAATAAGCTAAATGGTACTTTTGGAGGAAGCTAAAGGATGCCCTCAACCCCAAATGTGTGCTGCCAACTGTCAGGCAGGGTGGGGGATTAGTGATGATATGGCCACCCATCTTCTGGAAGTCACTGGATCTGATGATTGCTCTGGAGCATTGTATAATGAGGTAGACTTCCACCTCCTTCATCCCTCAAAGAACTGGAGGCTTTTCTTGAAAAGTGATGTGATCCAGCGTTCCAAGAAGGATTGGAGCGATTCTGAAGGACAACAGTGGTTATTAGTTCCTTGATATTAATCTGGAGTTATGTTTTCTTTATTTTGTGTGTACCTAAGATTTTTCAAAAATGTGTTCTTGCTTTCTCACATCTAAATACTACTCCCCATGATGCCATATTGGGGTGATTATGTGTAGATTGATGTTCAGTTATGTTAGTAACTCAAATGAATGTGGCGCAAGTGAAAGGCTCTGTATGCTTTCCAAAGACACTATATCACTGTTGTATTCACTTGATGAGTAAAAGGGGAAGGTGCACATTCAGAGACGTCACCGTCTGTCAGATTTAGCCCGTTAATGAGTCATTGTCTGTTATTTGTAATATCATGAGTAGGTTCCCCACACAGTCAATGCAGGAAGCATCCTAAACAACCAGATCAGCACACGGCCGAGCCTTCACACATGAATCCACCCCTGACCCCCTTTGCTTCAGTCTTTTGATTTTGTTTTGTGTTCTTCCTTTCTCCCCACCCCCCCCTTCCCTCCCATCCGCATTTTTCGCAGGTGTGAGTGTGGTTAGTGAAGAAGCTTCTGGTCTGCGTCTGTTGTTAGGTGTGTACAACCTATACTGGATCGCCCGACTCTGTACCCTGCTGCCCTTTCAGTTCCCCACATTGTATGTTCAGCCGCACCCCCGCGCACCCGTTAGGTCCAAACATGATGGACCAAACCCCTACGAACCCAACACTACTGACTTCCGGTCCACAAACATTTCTCTTGGCCCAGCTGCTGTGTGCTTGGGGGAGCCAAGAGAAATGGTTGCGCTTGTGCTGTCGTGTGCTTTGTTGGAGGCAATGGATTTACATTGATGCTGAGGACATAGTCTTAATTGAGATTGATCAAAAGGGTGCAAAGACCAACATTATGTTCACCATCATGTTATTTATGTTACTCTGGAAGTACACAGTTACTTTGAATATAAAGTTGAGATTGATTGAATTGGACTTTAATCTGGTCTACAGTGCTCCTAACAACAGATGCAGTTTGTGTCTTTCCCCTTAATCATGCATAACCTCCATACTGTATTTGATAGAAGATCCTGTTAACTTTTTCAAAATCCCCTAGTCTTCCCTTTTGGATCTTCCAGCTGGAATTTCTAGAAAACCTGGGAATTTTGAAAAAGTTGTTGGATTTTTGAAAATCAAATTTAATCAGTTAGTGGGCTTGTCTGTCCTGATTATTTTCTTTTGTGTCTTTTCTTTTTAAGCTCCTCCTTTCTCTAGCTCCTCCCCTAGCGTGGTCTTGGCTTAGAGGGCTGTCCTTTTACTGGTGCTAATTTCAGCACCATTTTCTTATCTTTCCATTAAAACTCGGATTAACATACCTACTGTTGTTGGACAGTACATCTGAATGTGCTCCTACTGGGAGATGTAGTCAGAATGTCTGAAGTATAATGTTCAGAGGTGTAAAAGGATTCTGAGTAAGGCCGTGTTCAGTAGTTTAGGGAAGTTTCCATTTAAGACAAATGATCTGGTAAAGTAGCTTATTAAAAACCGACGATTGATAAAACAAAAAGGATGTCAAAATTGTCAATTTAGGTCACTAGTTAAAAACAGTTTACCTGGTTTAACATATCCTTATACTTTTAGCTTGAACACCTCTGGGGTTGATTCACATCTGCATAGGGTCCATGGAACGAGGTAGCTTGGTTTATTGTTATCCCAATACCTCATTTTATTGGACCTGAGCACTTAGAAAAGGCATGTTGTCTTTTTCTAAAAAAACAAATTGTAACATCCATCCCTGAGCCAGGCGGTTAACCCCAATTAGTCCCAGGTGGTTGCTGGAAATGAAAATATTTATAAACATATTTCTAAATTAATCTCTCCAGGCTCCCGGGTGTTGTAGAGAGACATATTTTCCAAACATTTCAGATGGTGTCATGTGGGTTCTCCGGTACTGGAATCCCGTAGGCATTATCTGGAGGCCACTCTCCGGAGTATGCCTTTACTTTTCACCTGTCTCTGCCTTCTGCAAGTAAATTATGGAAGATAATGTGAAATAATGTAATCACGTGTAAGTCATTTTATTTTTTTGCTTTGTGTTTTTATGCTTTTGTGTCCCAGCAGACGCTCCAGGGGATCCTACTGTCAAATCAGCCACAGAAACCCCAGTAACGTCCACACCAGAGGCCAGCGACAAGCACTTCAAAAAGGCAAGTCTGCTTGGCGCCACCCAACTAGCTCGCCGCTCCCTCTGGCGTTGCTCTTTGGTCTCATTAGCAAACAGCAGCTTTTTGGAGACCAGTTTGGGTCAATGCCATTTCAACAGTCTATTTAAACTGAATGTAGAGTAACTTGTATTTATGTTTGCTATTTTCTCCTCACATTATCAATGTTTTTTCCCAAAGCCTGTTGGGACATTCAGGAGATAACGCTCTTTACATTTTGAACAATGCTTTTCTATCTTCCTTTGTTGCATTCCCCTTGTTTTTCATTTGCTTTCCATTTTGCATTGTTCTCCTGTTCTCAATGGCTGTTGTCCTCATGTTCAATGTAGTCCTGCTTAAATAGATGTTTTGCTGTTAAAGCCAAGACGGTCATCTGTTAAAGGAAATACTGCAAAACAGACTGAAAATTACTCTCAGAACATGCCTTTAGCCTCGCTGTCTAAAGCAGTGGTCCTTCAAATGGAAAACCAAGGTCATAGGCCAACTTTATTCCAGGGTTTGGTTCAATTCCATATAACGTCAACTAAATGTATATTAATTACCAGAGAGGCCTAAAACCCAACTCACCCTGATCATGCGTTGCACAGGTATGTTTTCTGATGCCTCTGTTAACTCTCATATACTGGGCAGCCAAAGCCAGTAGATTGGGAAGAGTTGAGAACCATTGACTTTGCTCATCTCCTACAACCAGCAACAAGCTTTGTACTTTATTCCCAGTTCGGGTTGCAAAATTCCAGTAAAATTCCCCGGTTTCCTTGACATTTTTATTTCAGCATTCAAATGTTTTTGTTGCTTATCAGTTCCAGGTATGACATATTCCAACCTTAGAAATTTGGAAAAATTACCTAATTCTTTTCCACCTTTTTCCCAGCACAGCTTGCTTCGTTTCTCATTATGCAGACACAAGCAGATACATTTTTATGACCAGATTCCTTCATTTTTGCAGTGACTTTAGATCTTGATGTTACATCTTGAATTTTATTAAAACGATATGGTTTATCTTCAGTCTACGTCATGTGTGTTCTAATTTTAGCAAAACCCTAATCCAGATTATTTCGACATGTTGTTAATGTGTTCATTTCTTTAGGCGGGATGTTTTCGGTTTAGTTTGACTATACAAGCCGTAGAGTGATCACCATTTTTTTAGACTGCTACGAACCCTGACAGGATCTGCCTCTTGTTTGCCATTGGCTCAGAGACACTGGTTATGGTACCAGTTGCCTCTTCTGCTTTCAGATCTCCGGACTGGCAAAGTCAGTTCTAGGGTCTCTGTAGTTGAGAAAGACTGACTTTGTTGTGTACCACTGATGTTGGCAAGATATTTGACCAAGAGGTTAAGACAGTCTGCCCGAAGCCTTCCAGCCTGCTGTATGTAAAGACCTGACGACAGAGTGGTTGCAGATGGCCGTGGGCCAGTCTGTCTACAGCTCAGACTTGGCCCCAGCTCCGGCCCGGGTGGTGGGTGTGGTGCTGGTCCAGCAGGTTGTGTTGATGGCTGTGTTGCCCCTACCTCTCTCTCAGGGTCTGCTCGGCGAGCTCATTCTCATTCAGCAGCAGATCCAGCAGGCAGAGGAGGAGGTCCGGCGGGCCGCCGCAGCAAATAACTTGCGGCCGAGCCCAGAGCCCGCCCCCAGCCAGACCCCGCCTCCACGGCCACCTGCGAGCCCGCCCCCGTCTCAGATACCTGTGCCAAAGCCAGCCACCACCCCGAACCCCGGTCCCAGCCCCCCTCTGCAAAAACGCAAGGTGAAGGTCTTAACGCCGCCAGCCCGTCCCTCACCAGTGTCCAGCCCTCATCAGTAGATGCCCCTTTCAGGACATAAACAATAGAACCACCTCCAACCTCAGAGGTGGACAAATCCTCCCCGCCAGGTGGTTCTATAAATACACGCTTGATGTTATTGGTGGGTGGAATTGCAATGGTCTGTCATCTGGATTGGTCTGATTTGATGTACCTAGGGGTCCTTCCATTTGATTATCCTGTGTAAGACAGACAAGAAGGCACTTTGGAAAACTTTCTGGAATTTTTACTCGTCACAGATTTGGAATTAAGTAATTTAATTTACATTTTATTGCCAACAAATTATATTGTCTCCTTGTGCAGTACAACACTGTTACTCTTAAACTGTTAATTCAGCACTTTTTACCATTACTTCTTACATTTTTTGCCTTTATTAATGGTTTCGGCTGTCGCTGGTTTGTCTTATCGTACTATATTAGATTGCCTGTGCTAGTTAGTCGGTACTGGGTATAATTATTGTACTAGCAAACATTGACAACTTGCTTCGTCCAACCCTCCAAACACGCTACTCTGCCTTCCCTCTGAAACGTTTAAAACCATCTATAATCTGACCACTTGGTGCACCTCAGGACAGTGTTCTGGGTCCTCCCACTGGTGGACTGGCATGGCTGAACCCTGGAAGAGTGCAAGTTCAATCCCCTTAGCAGTAGCTTAGCCCAGGTCAATCGCCTCAGCCGTGGCTTAGCCCAAAGAAATCTCCTCCGCAGAAGCTTAGGCCAGGCTCCCACCACTCATACAAGCCACTTGACTATGACCGACCTCTGTCATGTACCACTTCATTAACATACGGACAACCTGCGCCGCACGGAGTGACGTGACCCGGTTGCATGGTGTGTTGTTCCTGGTTTCTCCTGGTGTCTACTCACCCCAGGACATTTCACAATGCTGTTGTACCATGAACTAGGCCGCCTGCTTCACTAATCTGTTATGTTCTCTCTGGAAAACCTCAAATACATGGACCCAACTGAGGGTCCTACAGGAAACCAATGCCCAAATCCGATAGAATGATGAGCTATTATCATGGCACTGAAGTGTGCCAGTAGCTAGACCAGTCACCCTAGCTGCATGCCATGTCTCATCTGTGTGCTCAGTCCTGTGTGTTTTACTGTGGGTACTTGTTGGTAGTCTTTAGTCTCCAGCCTTGTGTCTCCCCCCTCCTGAAAATGCATTGGGGGTGTGGGTCTGTCCCTTGGTTGCATCACCTTTGCTCCAATCCGTCCTGATCACCTCTGCTCTACCTTCATGTGGGGCTGCACGATTTGGTTAATATCTTCAATTGCAATGATATGACATTTTCAAATGTGGGTATAAACTGTGTAGATTATCTCTCTCTTTAAAGTAGAGATCATGGCCTATATAGTGTGCTATTAAACTGATTAATCTATTCATTTATTACAGGGTATTTTCTATGTTTGTGTTTTTGCTGTAGCTAGGTAGGCAAAGGTTCTCAACCCTTGAAGTATACAGCTCTGGAAGGAATTAAGAGACCACTCCCAATGTTTCTTAAATCAGCATCTCTACATGTATGTCAGCCATTCCAGGGTCTTTTCAATTCCAACGCAGACTCACCTGATTTTACTTAATGGGGTTGTGATTAGGGGATTCAAAAAAGGACAAGTGTGAGGAAAAGAAAGGTTCAATTCTGGCTTTACTGGCAGAGGGATACAGTGAGCGTCAGGTTGCTTCCATTCTAAACATTTCAAAGACAGCGGTTCATAAGAACAAGGTCAAGCAAAATGCATTGGGGACAACAAAGCTACAGACTGGCAGAGGGTGAATACGACTGTCCACTGACAGAGATGACCGTCAACTCATTCAAATGTCACTCAACAACCGTAGGATGACATCAAGTGACCTACAAAAAGAATGTCAAACAGCAGCTGGGGTGAAGTGCACAGCAAGGACTGTTTGAAACAGGCTCCTAGGGGCAGGGCTGAAGTTGTGCAAAGCTAGAAAAAAGCCCTTCATCAATGAGAAGCAAAGAAGAGCCATGCTGAAGTTTGCAAAAGAACTTAAGGATTGGACTGTGGAGGAATGGAGTGAGATTTTCAGCTTTGCCCAACTTCTGGTTGTCTAATGGTTCGAGGGAGACCTGGAGAGGCCTACAAGCCACAGTGTCTCTCACCCACTGTGGAATTTGGTGGAGGATCGGTGATGATCTGGGGATGCTTTAGCAAGGCTGGAATCAGGCTGATTTGTCTTTGTGACAGATGCTTGAGTCAAGCCAAGTACAAGGTCATCCTGGAAGAACACCTGCTTCCTTCTGCTCTGACAATGTTCCCCAACACTGAGAATTAGTTTATCATGCCGGACAATGCTCCATGCCCCACAGCCAGGTCAATCCGGGTCTGGATGGAGGACCACCAGATCAAGACCCTGTTATGGCAGCCCAAACTCCAGACTTGAACCCCGTTAAAACATCTGGGATTTGATCAGGAGGAAGATGGATGATCACAAGCCATCAAACAAAGCCGAGTTACCTGAATTTTGGTGCCAGGAGTTTTTTTTTATAATTATTTGTAATTTGTGAGAAGTGTTGTCAGTAGTTTATAGAGTAGAACAAAAAATAACATTTTATCCAGACATGCCTATAAATAGTAAAACCAGAGAAACTGATAATTTTGCAGTGGTCTCTTTTTTTCCAGAGCTGTATTTTCTCCCAAATGTTGTGTTTGTGGGACAGTATATTGGTGTCACCCGTTAACTCGAAGCAGACGTCTTCGCTAGCCGTTGCGGTGTTAACTCAAACTAACCTTCTAAACAAAACGTGTCCAAGTATTCAATCTGAAAATCACATTCATTGGTGATGTGGGAATTGCACATGTCAGTATCGCAATTTGGATTATAATTTTCTTAATCGTGCAGCCTTGCGTCCATGCATGTTAGCTGTTTGTGGCGTTGCTGGTGGGCTAACAGTTTTTGGAGTGACCTTTTGGAGTTGGATGGTAGGTTAAGACATATCCCAGATGTGTGAGAGAGTTGTAATGAACCTGTCGTCTCGCTCTCTCTCTGATTGCTTGCTCCCTCTGCAGTCATCAGACAAGGAGAAGGTGGACCAGCTTCAAGAGGAACTGCTCCGAACTCAGGTAGAGCTTTACAGGATGGATAATTGACCATGATAACCGGGCCAAAAGCATTGTTTCACCATTTGTTTCTGAACGTGTGTGGGGTAGCGAAAGTGTCACGTCAGAGTCTTGTGGACTCAATTAAAGAGGAGCTCCGTTGTTAAAACTGGAACTTGTTTCTGCGTTATCCCCAGATGAAGTACCAGCGTATGCTGGAGAGACTGGAGAAAGAGAACAAAGATTTGAGGAAAGTGGTTCTGCAGAAGGACGAGAAGGGCATCCACCAGAGGAAAGTCAAGGTTAGTGTGAGTCATTTAAAAAACCAACAGAAAGATTTCACTAGATGGAAGTCCTCCATCCGGCAAAGCTCTAATTACTCTAACATCTGTGTTCCTTACAGAAGTCTCTAATTGATATGTACTCTGAGGTCCTGGACATCCTCTCGGACTTCGACTCCAACTACAACACCCAGGACCATCTGCCCAGGGTATGGATGAACCCTGGGGGGGGGGGGGGTCATGGCTGTATTTGAATGCCCGCTAAAAATGTTTGCAGACATCATTCGGATGTGTAAAACACATTTCCCACAAACCTCTCTGATCTGCTTCCCGGCTTGGCAATATGATCTCACCTCTTGTGCCCTCGTCCTCTTGGTCAGTTGTCCTCCTTGACTCTTCTGTGATGAGCTGTAGGTGGTGGTGGTGGGGGACCAGAGTGCAGGGAAGACCAGCGTGTTGGAGATGATCGCCCAGGCTCGGATCTTCCCCCGGGGATCTGGAGAAATGATGACCCGTTCTCCTGTCAAGGTAGTACTGCTGAGCTACTGCACTAGTATAACCCCTTCAGAAGCCACTGTAGCACTGACGTTGGCCAAGGTCCTGCGTTTGCAACTTCCCCGTTGCTGATTCTTCAGAGTTCTTGCAGTTTTCGCATGCGCTTTGGGATGATCTGATTGTGGCTTGTCTTGCTGTGTAGATAGAATCTGAGACCAATAAATGGCTTGAACATTTCTTGCTTCTTAAATGAAGAATGTTGTGTGCCGTGTGAAAAATGGATTGATCTCCCTTGTTAATTCAACCCACTGAAATGGATAGGTACCAGGTTTGAAATATATATTTCTGAAGGCATTTCATAAATATGGGTTACAAAGCAATTTCTTGAGCTCTGAGGCTTTAAGAAATCCTGTATTTCAAAGACATATTGTCCTAATGGACAATGATTGTGTGAGTAATGAACCGTACTCAGAGTGGCTGTCCTGCCAAAACCCCAGTGAGTGGGGAGTAAAATTGGCCAGGAAGTCACAAAAACCCTGAAACAACATCCAGGAATCTGCCGGCCTCACTCTTCTCAGCTACTGTCAGTGTTCATGCCCAATATCCGAAAAACACCATTCTAAAGACAGAGTAGCAGGCCAGAAAACATTTCTCTAGAATAACTTGCCAAAAGCAACTGAATGATCCTCCGAGGTTCTGGAACAATGTTGTATGAACCTTTTTAGTAAACATGGGCCCTGTTATGTCTGATGAAAACCAAACACATCTGGGCTGAATTCCTCCACGGTGCTTTTTGAGACTAATCAATAACCACAGGAAGCATTTAGCCGTCGTTTCAGCTGCTGAAGTTGGTGTAACCCGTTACTGGGTCCCCTTTGAGCTGTGCAGGTCTGATCTGTTCCATATGTGTTCTGGATGGATAGGAAGCGTTGTATTTTGGTTTTGAACCAGGGATTGAAAGTGGAAAATCTAATCTAGCCACCTGGTTGCTGTTCCCTTGTCCTCCACCAGGTGACACTAAGCGAAGGTCCACATCATGTGGCCATGTTCAAGGATAGCAGCCGCGAGTTTGACCTGGGCAAAGAGGAGGATGTAAGTTCACACATTTTTGTACCAAACTGACTACAGGGGGGTGTATCCAGGCAATCTATTTTGTGTTTTTTGAGGCTGTATTTTCTTGCTTTCATTTGCAATAATTTGGCAAAATATTATAGATTGCTTTTGCTATAAAGAGGGATAGGCTGGATTCAGACCTTACCTACCACGTATTTAATAAAAGTTTACCATGATATGTCCATTCAACTGTGAACCACAGAAATCCCATTCAACGCAATGTGGAAGCATTCATTCACAATGCCTGCTGGTCCTTGAACTGTTCTGCCACATTGAAGTGCTGTAAAACATTTGACGGTTTTTATCAAAATGGGTTTTTGACGTGGAAGACTGCATTCTGCATGGGAATATGAATTGATTTAGTGATAGTAATTAAATAATTGGACTGTTTTACAAAATCAGAGCAGGCGAGAAGGCAAGCCCTTACACAATGTTGGAAATTGTTTATCTTACAAAAATTCTGCGATCAAGGCATCTTGGAGGGACTGATTGGGTTTATCTGAATCCCAGGGAGAGTAGCTACTGCTTTTTCAACAGATAATTTGAACCCTAATCAAATGAAATAAGAGCATGTGGCGAATGACGCAGACTGAGGGAGAAGACACTCCCACTTCCCGTGAACATGGACTCCTCCTCCGGTTGTCGTCCTTGGCGACCGTAGTCATGGATGCCCTTTGTATTCACTGATTGATTGATGCAGTGACTCTGTCCTCTGTAGCTGGCCGCCCTGAGGCACGAGATAGAGCTGAGGATGAGGAAGAGTGTGAAGGAGGGCCAGACGGTCAGCCCTGAGGTAAGGACACCCAAATGACCCCCTGCGTACTTACTAGGGCCCATGGAGGTCCGGTCAGAAGCAGTGTCGTCTCAGACTGCCATTCAAGCTGCATGTAACTGTTTTGTCATTTTGCCACAGACGATCTCCCTGAATGTCAAAGGCCCAGGTATACAGAGGATGGTACTGGTGGATCTTCCGGGGGTAATAAGTGTAAGTCGCACGCACACACACACACACACACACACACACACACACACAGGTCAGTGTGGTGACGGTGTAGTGATTCATCCTGGGTGTTTCCATTAGACTGTGACTGCAGGCATGGCGTCTGACACCAAGGAGACCATCTTCAGCATCAGCAAGAACTACATGCAGAACCCTAACGCCATCATCCTCTGCATCCAGGGTGAGAACGCCGTGGTCATAATTATGGACACATACTCCTGGAAGTCCTTAACACCCCTCTTCTCCTTCGCAGCCTCCTCTTTGTCTTCAACCTTACTTTACATTTTAACATGTTAGTTGTTGCGGCCACTCTACTGCTGATTGACACACCGTTAGGTATTTGGAATAGCCCGATGCACAGAAAACACATTTAACTGAGAAGAAGTACAGATCTTAGACATTTGGGAAGACTAACAGAATGACTTACCTACTCACACTCACTACCGCCCCTCTCAGACGGGTCCGTGGACGCAGAGCGCAGTATCGTGACAGACCTGGTCAGTCAGATGGATCCCCAGGGGAAGAGAACCATCTTTGTCCTGACTAAAGTAGACCTGGCTGAGAAAAACCTTGCCAGTCCAAACCGGGTGAGTCAAACCGTCAACAGCAGGAAGCAAGAACCACATTTGGCCAATTTCAATGGCAGAAATGACGTTTGACGCGGAAAAGCGAGTGATTGTCTCACTCCTGTATGTGATCTTTGCTTCTTGCTGTAATCCTGTTTTACCACAAGAGGGAGTCCTTTAGTTTGTTTTCAAAGGTTGACGATACATAAGTCCTTTCTGAAGTCGGACTCGATGACGTCCATGGAGTTTTAATTTTCTCCCTACAGATTCAACAGATTGTCGAAGGAAAGCTGTTTCCCATGAAGGCACTGGGCTACTTCGCCGTCGTGACGGGGAAAGGTTGGCTTAAATACACGCCCTGACATTAACCACCACGCTCCTGAAACCACTGATTAAGATTTCTGTGAATTTTATAATATTTATTGTAACGATGCCGTCCTGACTCTGAACCTGTGTGGTAGTTGAGTCTGTCCTTGGGGTGTAATCTGGCCTTGGTCTGCACCTCTTCACCAGGCAGTGCTGGGGAGAGCATAGACTCCATCAAGGACTATGAAGAGGACTTCTTCCAGAACTCCAGACTGCTCAGGTGAGTGTCCCAACTCGTCCTCTTCATCATCGTTTCCGTCTGGATACATGCAGTTCTGGATCTACTATATTGGGTCATTCGTTTAGCTGGTGGGCTGAGTTTTTCTGGACGGGTTCTAAGGACATTGAAGTGGACCTGGTTGTCCCTGATTTGGGTTCTGGTTTGTCTCCATCAGAGACGGCATGCTGAAGGCCCACCAGGTCACCACCAAGAACCTGAGCCTGGCCGTGTCCGACTGCTTCTGGAAGATGGTCCGGGAGTCCGTGGAGCAACAGGCCGATGCCTTCAAAGGTAACCCGGTCCATTTACCGATCCGGACGGGCCGTCCGTGTTGTCAGACACGTACCGGGTCCCCCGAGGAAATGGGGCACGCAGCGCTGGTGTTGCGCGTGATATGCCCTGACGACTGAAGTCACCCAAGGCTTGAGACTGGATCACCGGAGAACCAGCGCCTTTCCTTCTGGACCCCGTCAGCAGTTAACCAGACGCTAGCCGGTGTCTCTGGTGGCGGGAATTAGATTTATGAGCTAGCGGCTGTGGTTGGTCCCAGGGGATCCGCTCGCCATTGTGTGGTGCATTGATCCGCCACACATTAAAAACTCCTCCCGAGCAGCGAACCTGGTGCCCGACGCCGTGATCCAATAACCCAGCCGCAGTTCCCTTCGTTTACTGGCCTTTGATTAAGAGGGCGCTCTGAAGACGATGATCTCAGCCTTGGCGCCGCTGCCATTTCTACTGTTTAGCGTGCGACTGTGACTTAGGAATGAACCTGGTCCTGAACATACTTAAAGTTAGTGACTTTCAATATTTCTTGTGAATAATAATGATCCCCCCAAGATAAAAACTAGAGACGGGACCATCTTTGGACTGTGAAATTAGTCTCAGCCGCTACCCTGTCTAATGCCGCCGTCTACGGGAGCCTCTCTGCCCTGGCTTGTGTCTTTAACGATGGAGACAGAGGTCTCGTCATCCCTTCTCACTGGGATGAGGCTCGTGCTCATCCATTGGATTGGCTACGTCTCAGGCTTCTCAGTTAAACCCTCAATACGGTACATTACTCTACTGAGAGCCCTTCAAACAGGGCTCCGTATCAAATGGGTTTGCGTTTCACGTGACCACAAGTATGTGTGTGTGTGTGTGTGTGTGTGTGTGTGTGTGTGTGTATATAGATATATATATATATATTTTATTGCATGTCGCTGTTATAAATGTTATGAAATAATTGTTTTTAAAAAAAGAGAACCTTATTTTGGGTTTTGTCGTGGGCAGTTGGCAGTGTGCCAATAATTAGAGTATAGTTCTGCCCCCCTGATCATCAGTTTTGAATCTCGTTGCCTTTCCCCCGTCCTGACATACCTGGCTGTCTTCTGTCCCCTCAGCATCACGTTTTAACCTGGAGACCGAGTGGAAGAACAACTACCCTCGTCTCAGAGAGCTGGACAGGGTAAGAGCCATAGAGATGGGTAGATAAACACGTCAGGATACATACAACTTAGAAATAGCTATTTTTTCTTTCTCCACAGTTCTCAACATCCTTTCTTCACATTTTAAAATGAAATATCGTGAGACCGCCGATGAACGTGACATTCTGCTCACTTATCCCTATTTTTCTGTGTTGATCTTTTTGCCCCCAGAATGAACTTTTTGAAAAAGCCAAGAATGAAATATTGGATGAAGTCATTAGCTTGAGCCAAGTGACACCGAAACATTGGTTAGTGTTTTCCCTCATGTTTCCCATATAGTTGTCATATATCTCCTGTCCTTATTAGTGGTTATTATTTGGTAAACACAGTGCTTGGCTCTGGAATATTGCCAAGATACCATAAACACCACCGAAATGCTTCCAAACCAGTTAGCAACACAATTACAGCAGTGAAACGTGTACCTTAGAATATGGTCTGTTACACTATGTCCATTGGTTTGTGTAAACTAAACTGTGCGCCTGACAGAAAAACAAGCCAAATACAGAGTCCTTGAAGTCCTGATGCAGAGCTCTCAGGCCTGTGTCAGTTGAGTAAAAATAAAATGCTGCAATAAGCTCTGAGTGATGCAGGTGATTGTTGGGGGGGGGGGCTCTTTGTATGTGTGTGGTTCTCATCCTCCAGAAGTTATCAGTAGGCTAAATAAGATGGATGTCTGGTGTTTGGTGAGAGCCCCTCTGTGCCCCATCAGTTGCACCGGATCAATGGCCTGATGAATGGGCCACGGTGTGACCGGAGGTGGTGTGGAGCCAAGATGGCCCTGTTAGCCAGCCAGGCTATTGAAGCATCTGAGATGTGTTGTATTGATACGAGTGGAGCAGGGAGCCAAAACAAAAGGCTGTAGATAAAATATGACTGCTAGTGATTAATGGGATGTCAAGCCAGCCCACAGGGATTGGTGCAGGGGCCTGTTCCATTGTCATAGCCTGGACTGGTCCGATAAAGAGCCCAGCTTTAGTTAACAAGCTATGGAGCGCTTCCACGGAGGTGTGTCCTGAAAAGCCGTCTGTTCCCTATGTTGTGCTCTGCTTTTGACCCAATGAACACTGCAGTCAGTCGCTGTCTGAACAGTGAGGGTTTAGGCTTTTAGTCAAAAGGGTCGTTTTCCTTTACCTTGTGATAACTTAGGAACTTCTATAAAAGAGCTGGCCAGGTCAAAACCCATATCCCCAGCTATTTTTGTATGTTTTTATCTTGGTAATGTTATGCCTATTTCAGATCTTTGAATGTGCCAGAGACACACCCCCTGAATGCCAATGTTCTGAAGATTTAATAGAATTTCTTCCTTTTTATCTTTATTTCTTTAATATACTGCTGTGAAGAGAATATAAAAAAGTGTCAGGAATGGAGAATGTTTGGATTAAAACCACTGATTGATGGCTAGTCCGGGCTGCATTGCCCATTGTCATTACAGTCTGCTTCCTCAACATAAAAGGGCGTTTTATTCCCATTTGAACCTTGACCCATGTAGGGAGGCCATCCTGCTGAAGAAGCTGTGGGAACGTGTCTCCACCCACGTCATCGAGAACATCTACCTGCCTGCTGCCCAGACCATGAACTCCGGTACCTTCAACACCACCGTGGACATCAAGCTCAAACAGTGGACCGACAAGCAGCTGCCCCACAAAGCCCTAGAGGTAGCCAACGCATGGTGACTTAACGGTCCTTCAGCTGACGTTTCGGGATGTCCGACATCATTGTTATTGTCGGTTAATACATTTTTCGTGGTACTAAATGGTTTGTTTAGTTTGACATCAGCATTCGTCTGTCGCTGGTTGTGAAGTGGCGTTTTCGATTTCGTACGGCATTAGTGTACTCCGGGGTCTCCCAAACCTCTCTCCAGGGGCCTCCGGATGTTCCACATACCGCGCACAACATCACCAGTCCTCGCGGGTACTTCTGTACCCGGGCTCCCTGGCAGGGGTGTGGAGGTCCGGAGCCATCTGATCAATGACGCGGGAGCCGGTACTGTCGGGTCTCACCGGGTTCTCCGCTCGTTTCAGGTGGCCTGGGAGACCCTGCAGGAGGAATTTGCTCGTTTCATGGCCGAGTACAAGGGGAAGGACCAGGACGACATCTTCGATAAGCTCAAGGAGGCGGTGAAGGACGAAAGCATCAAGAGACACAAGTGGAACGAGAGGTCCATGGACAGCCTGGTATGCACGTGCACGCACGCACGCACGCACACACGCCTGTGCACATACTAACGTACATTCAGTGCCAATCATTTTTGTCGCCTGGCAAACATTGGTGAGTCAGTCATACAACCTGGTTCAGCACATTAAGACTGAACTGCGCTCAATAACAGACTGCATTTAACCATTATTTTGATAATAACTTTAATCTATCAACAAATTCATGGTACTTAATTTTCCGATATTTGAGATAGTCCACCTCTCTTGCAAACTCAGTGGAGGATTTTTTGTCTGTAATTCTGTATATGAAATCTCAGTTTTTCACGCACGCATTGCAGTATTCTGTATGAAATATGAAATTAAACAGCCTGTGTGTCTGTCATCAGAGAGTAATCCAGCACAATGCTCTGGAGGACCGCTCCATCACAGACAAGCCCCAATGGGACGCTGCCATCGAATTCATGGAGGAAACCCTGCATGCGCGCCTCAAAGACAGTAAGTCTTCACCCATTTCCCCTGTAGTTCCCCTCTTCCTCATCACTTCGCCGGGGTTATGGCAGAGTGGTTAGGTACCGCCATTCTCCATGGTATATTGGCCATGGCACACAAAGCTCCACAGGTTGTTACTGCTCTTATATATCTGTCATCAACGCAATTAGAAAATGAAAAATGCATGTTTTGTATTGTGGTTTTTGACTAGTCAGGTTTTGACCTGTGATTTCTAAAGACATCTGCCGGCCCCCGGCTTGCTCTAACCCACTGTGTCTTTAATATTACTGCACATGTCTCTCATTATAATCTTGTCTCATTCCCAGCTGACTGTGTGATCAACGACATGGTCGGTCCCGACTGGAAGCAGCGCTGGCTGAGCTGGAAGAACCGGTCGCCCGAACAGCACATCCGCAACGAAACCAAAAACGAACTGGAGCGCTTGCTGAAGCTCCACGAGGACCACACGGCATACCTGGCCAACGACGAGGTCACCACCGTCCGCAAGAATCTGGAGGGCCGAGGGGTGGAGGTGGATCCTGTTCTGGTTAGTCACAGGACCATCTAGCTCTTTTTACCTCTGGGTCAATGTTTCTCAACCTTGTTCCTGGATGCCCCCTGCCCTGCATGCTTTAGATCTGTCCCTGCCGTAACATACCTAATGTAGCTCATGAAGGACTTGATAATGAGCTGATCATTTGAATCTGGTGTGACAGAGCAGGGGGATATCTAAAACATGCAGGGCAGGGGGACGACCAGGAGCAGGGTGGAGAAACACTGCTCTAGCTCTACCCCTGGTTAACTCGCTCTCTACCTCTGGTTAGCTCTGTCTCTCTACCTTTGGTTAGCTGTGGCTCTCTCTAACTCTGGTTAGCTCTGTCTCTCTACCTTTGGTTATTTCTCGCTCTCTGCCTTTGGTTAGCTGTGGCTATCTCTACTTCTGGTTAGCTGTGGCTCTCTCTACTTCTGGTTAGCTGTGGGTCTCTCTACTTCTGGTTAGCTGTGGCTCTCTCTACCTCTGGTTAGCTGTGGCTCTCTCTACCTTTGGTTAGCTCTGGCTCTCTACCTTTGGTTAGCTGTGGCTCTCTCTACTTCTGGTTAGCTGTGGCTCTCTCTACTTCTGGTTAGCTGTGGCTCTCTCTACTTCTGGTTAGCTGTGGCTCTCTCTACTTCTGGTTAGCT
>JACXGJ010008155.1:0-28092 GCA_016801105.1 Esox niger | reverse complement strand
TGCCCCCTGAAGAAGGGAAACGGACGGGCTCGTTAGTCCCTGGGGAAGGACTAGCGAGCCCAACCACTGACGTTCCCTGTCCCCGACATCCTTTCTTCGCCACCCTGTTTCACAACGGCCAGCGATTAAAGATTCAAGCCCTCATCGATTCCGGGGCCGATGATAGCTTCTTGGATTCGTCGTTGGCTAAACAGCTGGGTCTGAACACGGAACCACTATCTGAGGCCGTTAACGCTATAGCCCTCGATGGTCGACGTCTGGCCAGGGTCACAGCACGGACTGAACCGGTCCAACTATCCATGTCAGGTAACCATACTGAAACCATCCGCCTATTACTCACGAGCACCCCGCACATCCCGTTGGTCCTGGGATATCCTTGGCTAGTGAAGCACAATCCAGCTATTGACTGGACCGCGGGCAGGATCCTTAAGTGGAGTGCCGATTGCCACGCTGCCTGCCTGAGAGCGGCTTGCCCATCGCCTGCGCCTACCACGGACGCTGACCCTCTTCCACCTGACCTGACTGGTGTGCCCGCTGATTATCATGACCTCGGGGAGGTATTCTGTAAACAACGCGCACTCTCACTTCCCCCGCACAGACCATACGACTGTGCAATTGAACTGCTCCCCGGTTCGTCGTTCCCCAAGGGGAGGCTATACAGTCTCTCCAAACCGGAGAGTGAGGCCATGGAGAAGTATATCAGGGAATCCTTGGATTCCGGCTGCATCCGCCCTTCCTCCTCTCCTCTGGCAGCGGGCTTCTTCTTCGTCGGCAAGAAGGATGGCTCCCTCCGCCCTTGCATCGATTACTGTGGTCTCAATAATATAACAATCAGGAACAAATACCCCCTCCCTTTGATGAACTCCGCGTTTGATTCTCTTCAGGGCGCCTCTATTTTCACAAAGTTGGATCTCCGCAATGCTTACCACCTCATCAGGATAAGGGAGGGGGATGAATGGTTAACCGGGTTCAACACCCCATTGGGGCATTTCGAATACCTGGTGATGCCGTTTGGCCTCACCAACGCGCCTGCCGTTTTCCAAAATGTTATCAACGACGTGCTGGGCGACATGATAGACCAGTTCGCATTTGTCTACCTCGATGACATTCTTGTCTTCTCCCGAGACCTCTCCGAGCACATCCAGCACGTTCGCCGAGTCCTCCAGCGCCTGCTCGAAAACCGCCTATATGTTAAAGCAGAGAAGTGCGAGTTCCATGCGTCCACGGTTTCCTTCCTGGGGTACGTAGTATCCAAGGGGCAAGTACAAATGGATCAGACCAAGGTGAAGGCTGTAGTCGACTGGCCGACCCCGGTCACACGGAAGGAGCTCCAGAAATTCCTGGGATTCGCCAACTTTTACAGACGGTTTATCCGTGACTACAGCCGGATAGCCGCACCACTGACGGCTCTTATGTCATGCGTAAAGCCGTTCGCCTGGACTCCAGCAGCTGAGGAAGCTTTCCGGGACCTCAAGACCCGTTTCACCTCTGCGCCTATTCTCTCTCAACCCGATCCCTCACGGCAGTGTGTGGTCGAGGTAGACGCCTCGGATGTGGGGGTGGGGGCGGTGCTATCCCAGCGCGCAGGCGGCGGCAAGCTCCATCCTTGCGCCTTCCTGTCTCGCCGGTTGTCGCAAGCAGAGGCCAACTATGACGTCGGTAATCGGGAGTTGTTAGCCGTCAAACTGGCTCTAGAGGAGTGGCGACATTGGCTAGAGGGGGCAGAACACCCCTTCCTTGTGTGGACGGATCACAGAAACCTCGAATACATACGGTCAGCGAAACGCCTCAATCCCCGTCAGGCTCGATGGGCACTATTCTTTTCACGGTTCAATTTCACGCTCACCTACCGACCCGGTTCAAGAAACGGGAAACCAGACGCCCTGTCTCGCTTATTCAAGAGAGAAGGGGAGCAATGCGCTCCGCCAGATGACATTCTCCCGAAACAGTGCGTAATAGGCGCTGCGCTATGGAGAATCGAGGAGACCGTAAGAACAGCACTCCGCGATGACCCGGGCCCCGGAAATGAACCCCCTGGTCGTCTTTACGTTCCCGAACCTGCTAGGTCTGAGGTGCTGGCCTGGTCCCATGCCTCCAAACTTACCTGCCATCCCGGACTAGCTCGTTCTATGGCCTTCCTCCGCAGACGATTCTGGTGGCCCTCCATGCGCGACGACGCACAGGCCTACATCGCCGCCTGTCCCACATGTGCCCAGAACAAGTCCTCCAACCGACCCAGCTCCGGACTTCTGCGCCCATTACCCGTTCCTCGTCGTCCCTGGTCCCACTTGTCCCTGGATTTCGTGACTGGTCTGCCGTGTTCAGACGGCAACACGGTGGTCCTTACCGTCGTGGACCGTTTTAGTAAATTCATCCGTTTCATTCCTTTACCCAAACTCCCCTCGGCTAAGGAGATGGCAGCGATCCTAGTCAGGGAGCTGTTCTGTATTTTCGGGCTACCTCTCGATCTGGTCTCCGACCGTGGACCTCAGTTCACGTCAGCGGTTTGGAAATCCTTTTGCCGTGCAATCGGAGCCACCGTCAGCCTCTCCTCCGGTTTCCATCCCCAGACCAACGGCCAGGCTGAGAGGGCCAATCAAACGCTTGGGTCCTCTCTCCGCTGCTTAGTGTCCTCCAACCCTTCCACCTGGTCCGCCCAACTCCCGTGGGTCGAATATGCCCACAAAACCCTTCCCACATCCGCAACTGGCTTGTCTCCTTTCCAATGTCTGTTTGGCTACCAGCCTCCGCTGTTTCCTTCCCAGGAAAGAGAGTTGGCCGTACCGTCCGTCCAGGCCCACATTCGACGGTGTCACCGGACCTGGCACCGCGCCAAAGCCTCGCTTCTCCGCTCCTCTGGGTCATACAGCACTCAGGCTAACCGGCACCGGACACCGGCCCCCGCGTACACAGTAGGAGATCGCGTGTGGCTGTCCACGAAAGACCTCCCTCTATGCTCTGATTCCCGTAAGCTGTCCCCCAGGTTCATCGGCCCCTTCACCGTGGACAAGGTCATTAACCCCGCTGTCGTCCGTCTCAAGCTTCCCTCCTCCCTGAAAGTTCACCCTGCCTTCCACGTTTCCCGCGTCAAGCCCGTTCACCACAGCCCGCTCCTTCCTCCTCCTCCTCGACCTCCCCCTCCGCGAATCATTGATGGGGCTCCCGCATGGACCGTCCGACGGATTGTGGACTCTCGCCGTCGGGGTCGGGGATTCCAGTACTTGGTGGACTGGGAGGGCTACGGTCCAGAGGAGCGGTGCTGGATCTCCCGCAGCCAAATTCTGGACCCGTCCATGCTCCAGGCTTACCATCGTCGGCGTCCTGGGGCTCCTGGTGGTCCACCGGGGGGCGTCCGTCGGGGGGAGGGTACTGTCACGTCCCTGCCTCCGCCAGTGCGCAGCAGAGGGCGCCCGCGCTCCAGAAACTCTGCACCTAACACACCTGTCACCAATCACCTACTCACACACCTGTCCCCAGTCACCTAATCACCACACAGTCAAATACAGCTCCCTGCCATCTCACCCCTGCCAGATCAATGGTTTATGTTTACATGCCATATCTCGCGTTCTCTTGTTCTTCGACCTGCCTTTCCGTGCTCCGACCCTTCGCCCGTTCTTGACCATTCTGCCAGTTCCGTACCCGTACCTTAGTAGCCCGCCGGTATCTTGACCTTTCGCCTGTCCCTGACCACTCTGCTAGTTTCTCTATTGTACTTCTGCCGCCAGCCCGTGTACCAACTCCCTGCCCGTCCCTGACTACTCTGCCTATCGCTCGTCTGTCCCTACGCCGCCGAGTCGTCAGACGCCTTACCTCCCGTCCCCGTTCTCTCCATCTGCCTCTCTCCCTTCCGTTCCCCGTCCGCGTTTGGATCCCCACCCGCACCCCTGACAGTATATATATATATATGTATGTATGTATGTATGTATGTATGTATGTATGTATGTATGTATGTATGTATGTATGTATGTATGTATGTATGTATGTATGTATATATATATGTATGTATATATATATGTATGTATATATATGTGTATATATATGTATAAAAAATATAGCTCTATATAATATAAAAAAGAATAAACAAAATATAATATCACAATGATAAAAATGTATAAAAGCCATCTTATAAACATATGTTTTTAGGTAAGATTTAAGACAATGCACTGACATTCTGTAGTAGGCTGTTCCAGAGTCTAGGGGCCTAAAGCGGAAAGGCCCAGTTCCCTTTAGTTTTCAGTCTAGTCTCCAGAAATGCCACAAGTAATTTGGCAGATGTTGTCTTTGATATGTTGTCTTTGTACTACACTGCTCCAAACATTTTGGGGAATTTAAAATCATCACAGTACAACACCAAGTCAATCGGAGCCACCGTCAGCCTCTCCTCCGGTTTCCATCCCCAGACCAACGGCCAGGCTGAGAGGGCCAATCAAACGCTTGGGTCCTCTCTCCGCTGCTTAGTGTCCTCCAACCCTTCCACCTGGTCCTCACTGCTCCAAACATTTTGGGGAATTTAAAATCATCACAGTACAACACCAAGTCAAATAAACTTCAGGGATATCAGTCTTTCCAGTTCGGAAGCATAAGTGATTGTGAAGTAATGTCACCTGTTTTGGTGCAAATGAAAGTGACAACAGGTTCACTGGAAAGGCAACAGCAAGACAACCCCCAAAATGGGAATGGTTTTGCAGGAGGTAGCCACAGACAATTGCTCTCTCCTTTTACCTCATGGGTTATTCTTCGTTGCTTTTGCTAGTGTCCTTGTCACTACTGGTAGCATGAGGCAGTACCTGCAGCTCATTTAGGTTGCACAAGTAGTCCAGCTCCTCCAGCTCTGTGCCATCACAAGTTTTGCTGTGTCTCCCAGTACAATCTCAAAAGCATGAAGGGGAGACCAGGACACAGGTTGTTGCACAAGGAGAGCTGGCCATGGCCATAGAAGGGCATTGACCCTGCAGCAGGTCCAGTATCTGCTCCTTTGTGTGAGGATGAACAGGAGCAGCTATGCCAGAGCCCTACAAAATGACCTCCAGCAGGCTACTTCATGCACTCCATGAAGGTGGCAATGAGGCCCAGACATCCTCTAGTGGGACCTGTACTACAGCCCAGCATCATGCAGCTCAATTTGCATTTGCCAGAGAACACCAGGATTTGGGAGCAATGTTGTCAGTATTTTATAGAATAAAACAAACATTTTAATTTTACTTAAACACATACCTATGAATAGTAAAACCAAAGAGACAGATACTTTGGCAGTGGTCTCTTAATATTTTCCGGAGGTGTCTTTTTTTCATTGATACCCAAAGTCTTGTTTCAGTGTTCCCTTGAGCAATGTACAATGTCGAACCTGTTCGGTTTGTGTCCCCCCTGTTAGTTGAATATGGCTAACAGAGTGGACATTTTGATCTAAATGTAGCTTTAGCCTTCCTTTTAGCCTTTGATCTCTAATATACAGCTCTGGAATAAGTGTATAGACTAGACTGCTGCGCCTTTTTCTTTTCTTTCCAAAAAAGTCAAAAAGGACAACACAAGTGAACACAAAATGCAGTTTTGAAAAGAAGGTTGTTTTTATTAAGGGAAAACAAAATCCAAACCCACATGGCCCTGTGTGAATTTTTTTTTGCCCCCCCGTTAAATCACACCTGAGTTAAATTCCTCTACCCACACCCAGGCCTGATTACTGCCACACCTGTTCTCGATCAAGGAATCACTTAAGTAGGACCTGCCTGACAAAGTGAAGTAGACCAAAAGGTCCACAAAAGCTAGACCTCATGCTGAGATCCAAAAGTAATTGAAATCCATCAGTCTAGAAAAGGTTATAAAGCCATTTTTAAAGATTTGGGACTCCAGGGAACCACAGTGAGAGCTATTATCCACAAATGGCGAAAACATGGAACTTAGGTGAACCTACCCAGGAGTGGCCAACTGACCAAAATTACCCCAAGTGCGCAGCGACGACTCATCCAAGAGGTCACAAAAGACCCCACAACAACATCCGAAGAGCTGCAAGGCTCACTTGCCTCAGTTAAGGTCAGTGTTCATGACTCAACCAAAAGAGACTGGGCAAAAATGGCCTGCATTGCAGAGTTCCAAGACAAAAACTACTGCTGAGCATAAAAAACATTAAGACTCGGCTCATTTTTGCCAGAAAACATTTTGATGATCCCCAAGACCTTTGGGACAATACTCTGTGGACTGACAAGACAAAAGTAGAACTCTTTAGAAGGTGTGTGTCCCATTGCATCTGATGTAAATGTAACACCTGATTTTAGAAAAAGAACATCATATGGTGGTGGTAGTGTGATGGTCTGGCCCTGTTTGGCTGCTTCAGGACCTGTAAGACTTCCTGTGGTAAATGGAACCATGAATTCTGCTGTCAACCAAAAACACCTGAAGGAGAATGTCCAGCCATCTGTTTGTGACGTCGAGCTGAAGCGAACTTGGGTTCTCCAGCAGGACAATGATCCAGAACGCACCATCAAGCCCACCTCTGAATTGGCTAAAGAAAAACTAAATGAAGACTTTGGAGTGGCCTTGTCAAGTCCTGACCTGAATCCCATTGAGATGCTGTGGCATGACGTTAAGAAGGCTGTTCATGCTTGAAAACCCTCCAATGTGGCTGAATTACAACAATTCTGCAAGGATTAGTGGGCCAAAATTCCTCCACAGCGCTGTAAAAGACTCATTGCAAGTTATCGCAAATGCTTTAATTGCAATTGTTGCTTCTAAGGCTGGCCAAACCAGTTATCAGGTTTTAGGGGGCAATCACTTTTTCACACAGGGCCATGTGTTTTTGGATTTTGTTTGCCATTAATAATAACCTTATTTTCAAAACTGCATTATATGTTTACTTGTGTTAATATTACTATTTAATATTTGATTCATATTTGAATTTGTTTGATGATCTGAAACATTTACATGTGACAACATGCCAACAAATAAGATATCAGGTAAGGGGCAAAAACTTTTTCATACCACTGTATGTACAGGCCAGTGTCAAAGTAAAGTAAGGTGTTGGCCTACCATGAGCCACCAGAACATCTTCAATGCACCTTGGCATAAATTCTACAAGTCTCTGGAAATCGACTGCAGGGATGGAACACCATTCTTCCAAAAGATAATTTCTCATTTGATGTTTCAACTATGGTCTCTGAGACGTTGATGAAATATCTCCCATAGGTGTTCAATTGCATTGAGGTCTGGTGACTGCAAAGGCTTGGGCATATTTTTAAACATGCCACAGATCTGATAGGGTGATAAATGCCTAATTGAATCAGGAAATACACCTGTATGAAAGCATCTGTATAAGTTATGTACCCCCCACTCATTTAGTCAATATTCTTTGGTTATCTGTTTGCATGAAAAAGTTTACAAATGCATGAAAAAGTTTTCACTGTCATAATTGAGAATTGTGTGTAGATAGATTGCACTTCTTTAAAGTTCATAGCAGCAAAATGTGTACAAAGCAAATTTGCCCAAATATTTTTGGATGCAAATACCCCAATGACCCTAAATATTATGACCACTCTCAACAAATAACGCTGATCGTCTCCTAACAAGGACACATGTCAAAGTCTGGGTAGATGGTAAGCGAAAAATCTGTTCTCGTAGACAATGTGTTGGATTCAGGCGTAAAGTCCTGAGCAACTTTGACAATGGCAACATTTTTATGGCCAGTTGACTGGGACAGAGCATCTCTTATTCATCAAGGCTTGTGGGGTGCTCCCAGTCAGCAGTGGTGAGTACCTACCGACAGTGGTCTGAGGAGGGACAAACCAAAAATGCTCTGGGAAATATTCTGCTTGGAAGCCCTGGGTTTTGGCACGTGCCACCTACTATACCTAAACACTGTTGCAGACCAGGTACTCCCGTTCATGGCAATGGCATTCCCTGATGGCAAGTTAATACGCCCTACCACACTGCACACATTGTTCAGGAATGGTTTCTGAAATATGCAGAAGAGTTCAAGGTGTTGCCCTGGCCTGCAACTTACAGGACTTAAAGAATATGTGGCTAAGTTCTTGGTGCCAGATACCACAGGACACCTTCAGGGGTCTTGTAGAGTCCATGTCTCGGCCAGCTAGCTCTGTTTTGGTGGCAAGCAGAGGAACAACAGAATATTAGGCTCCATCTCTTCTTTTCTCTCTGGTTTACTCTGTTCTCTTCCATGTCCCCTGCTGGCTCTTATAAAAACTATTTTATAAAAACTGAGCATAACCTTTTAAAAGATGGTAACACTAATGTTCTCCTAATTATTAAGGATATTCAGGTTCATGTAAATACATACATTCATTTATACTGACATCAGTCCAGCTAAAGTTGCCTGACACTCTTGTCCCTGCTCCCCTTTCTCTTTGACTGCAACTGCTTCAAATATTTCAACAAACAAATCTGAAAAAAAATGTAACATTGAAAATGAGTTGCACTTAACATTCGGTGAACAACTCCCTACTGTACATCTGGCATGGCAAGATCTGTGCTTTGCTTAACATCTGTGTTTCCCAATATATCTCAATATAAACTGGGTATACAATTGTGGCAGTAATAGTGATAACTACATATAAATGAACTGTTTCAGACAAATAACTTGTACCTTTAACGCGCATTCCTCTGGTAACTGGTGTGATCTTCTTATCTCCTTGCTGCTAAAGAGGCATGCACTCTGAATTCTTTGGTTTTGTGCACAATGAGAACAAGTGTTAATTTTCACGTGATACTCACAGTTACTTTTGCAGCATATCTGCACAGAAAGTATTGGTGTCTCCAACTACTGTGACAGTGCAATGTGTGTTTCTCAAATTGCATGCAGAAAATAGCACAAGCTAAATATCCTTATGAACAGTGTTGTACCCTGAACCAGTGTGTCATTTCTCAAACAAAACGTTTTGATTGTTATTCTTGACGTGCTGGAAAATATTTTGCCATGGTGTGGTAAAACAAAATATTTTGACTCAAAGGTCGTATTGCTGCAAAGAAACCACTACTAAAAGACTACTGCAATAATAAAAACAGATTGTGGACAAAAAACACGAGGAATGGACATTAGACAAGTGGAAATTTGAGTCCAACGGCCGTGTCATAGCATTATACAACGATAAGCCATCCCATCTGGTTTGCACTCAGTGGGACTATCATTTGATTTTCAACAGGACCATGACCAAAAACACACCTCCAAGCTATGTAAGGGCTATTTGACCAAGAAAAAATATGATGGAGTGCTGCATGAAATGACCTGAGCTCCACAATCGCCTAACTTCAACCCAGTTGAGATGGTTTAGAATTATTTGGTCCACAGAGTGAAGGAAAAGCAGAGCATTTGTTGGAACTTATTTTGGAAAAGTATTCCCTGTAGCTGATGGAGAGAATGCAAAGAGTGTGCAAAGCTGTCACAAAGGTGACGTGTAGATACGTTGAATATAAACTATACATTTATTTTTATTAGTGTATCAGTTTAACAATTCTTAATGTATGATTCCATTATATCATAGTTTTGATGTCTTCAGCATTATTCTGCAATGTGGAAAAAATTGCAAATAAACATCCCTGAATGAATCAGTGTGTCCAAACTTTTGACTGGTACTGAATATATATTTCACCATCTGATATGGCACTTTGATTGCTGTCACAAAACATGGAAGCAACATTTGCAACATACTTGCAAGGGAGATCAGTGCCTATTCATTAAAATGCAGGAATGTCATCTTTAAACAGGCTGGCCCATTGCCAGATACACAAAGGACCCAAAAACAAATGTTTGAATAAATGATTTGCTGATTTAGGAACTTTTTAATATTTTGTCATTTAAAAAATCTATGTAATGTAGCATTATATTCAGTCTGGCTTTATTCTGGTTCCCAATAAGAGATATTATTTTATTTTAATAATGGTATTTTCAAAATGACATGCACCATGCATAGTGTAACAGTGTACAAGAACTGTTTCTATTCTAGGTTTATGAAATCAATTCCTGGGACATTTGTGGGATTCAAACTAGATTTACTTGTGCTGTGCCTTTCAGAGGCTGGTGTAATGACATTTAGAGCTAACATTAGCAACCGAAATCAGACAGGCTGGTTAATAGGAATGAAGCACTCACAGGATACATTGGGATATCATTTCTGTTTGGGCTCCCACACCATATTCTTATTTCAGTTCACTGAAATGTGTCTATGGAGCTGAGAAAGGTAGTGATGAGGTCTGAAAGCTACTGTGCTTGCTTACTGTTTGCATCTGAAACACATGCAGAAGTCACAGTTATACTCCATGACATAATTGGCTGCTAGTTAAAATTCTTCAGTGTTCTTTTCTGAATTTTTTGAAAAAAGCAGGCTTTTGTTTTTTTACCTTTCAGTTTAACTTCTTGTAAATACATTAGGGATAGTTCCTGTGAATGAATGTCAAATAAGCATCCTTTTGTTGTTCTCTAACACAATTTTGTATATGCCTCTGCAGGTGTGATTGCCGTCTTGATATTTGTGATCCTGTCAGCATTGGCAATAATGGCTAGGTTTCTGTATCGACGGAAAGAGACTTTCCACAGCCAAGAACCAAGGGATATAAAACCAGAGGTTGACAGTCCTGAATACCCTTTCCACAGTGAACCCACCTCACAGAACGTACTAAGTGAAAACCAAAAGGAGTATTTCATATAGGTCCGTCTGACAACCCCTGGACCTTGTTGAACTAATCCAGTGAATTGGATTGAGGAAGGACAGAAATGCCTTGCTGAAACCTAAAAAGAGTAATAACATTCACCATTACACATACATTCATTAAAAAGACCCTCAGCAACTGTCAAAACAAGATGGATGATCAAGTGGTTAAGAAGACAAAAAGGAATCAAATTATTCATACATGTATTGTTTTCTTTTGCTTTGCTGGTGTTGTTTTCTTGTATATATATATACTGGTATAATGGCACAGACGTGTGTTGAAATGTGTTTTACAGGATTGTAAATATTCTTTAAAAAATGTAAATGTTGGATTATTTGATGTCTTTATAGCTATCGCTGTCTAATATTCCTCTCCGGCGATTCAATACTGAAAATAGTGTAATAAAATACACTAGAGGGATTTATATGTACCTGTGGTAGGTTTATGAAGATCAAAATAAATGTTTGGACTCTGGTAATGAAAGTATTTTGGTATTATTATAATTGATGTTTGACTCATGAAGTGTTGAGATGTCTGAGCCATGATAATTCCCTCTAAAACAGTGGTTTTGAACTGTTTTTGACTCTGGACCCAAATGAACCAGGTTGTTTCAGTCATTAATAACAACCTATATTTACAGTCAATGTTGCAATTACACATTCTCATCATTTTCATTGTTAGTAATTCCAAATGGCTCATATCCTTTGCGAAATGACGAGAGCTGCCAAAAAGGTCCAGCTAATAGCGCATATTAAAAAATATGTGAGCATTAACTTTCTACCTACTATCACATGTTTGAATTCAGAGAGATGTATTTTTCTCCACTAAATAATTAGTGAGTCACTGCTCTACAGTACACTTTGCAGGCTGTATACTATAGTGCAGTGTGTACATGTTTACAATAAGGAACACCACCTTTCTCTAGTAACATCTTTGAGTGTACACAGGGACCATTGAACAAACTAAATGACAAAAAACATTCCACTGACAAAACATGTATGACAGTTTCCTTTCCCAACGTGCTTTCATCCTTTTATTTTTTATTCTGTAATTCAAAAAGTTTGTTGGCAACCATAACCTGTAATTTTATGTGCTTTCTCTGCATTATTCTGGACAACAATAAAAGCATCGCCATTAAAAGTTTTTTTGCAACACTGCTTCCTTACCACCTGCAGGTAGAACACGCTGAAAGACCAAGTTCTCAGAAGAGTATGAAACAGAACTCAAAACACTAGTCTTACTCTATTTGATTGTTACCTTCCTTTGAATGATGACTCAGCACAAATAAATGGTAATCTTTTTTTATATAATGCACTTTGGTTTGGTCTGACTGAAACAGACAGGTTGGGTGTTAATGTGATTTACAGGATGCAGCGGGAAGACTCATGTCATCATACAGAAGCACTTGCTGTCGCCATGACGTCTTCGAATGGGGTTACCAGTATAATAGAAAAATGAAAAAATTTAATCTGTGATACGCTGACAGAGAAAAAAACCCAGCATGTATTCGTTTGGCTCTGGCTCAAACAATAGCACCAAGTAAAGCAACGAGGTAAAGAGGAGAGGATTGTCATCACGTGGGGTTAATGTTAATTGCACAAACACCATGTCCTCTCCATATTGGCTGGACTCCTGGTGCTCATATTAATTTAATTGGATAATAATGTTCTTATTTTCTGCACTGCTATTTTCGGTCAAATAAGATTTTCCTTGTGTTTTAAAATTGTATGAATGGCCATTAATATCTAAAAGAGATGATAGCAGTAGAGAGGTGCCCATTAGTCAGCTAACATTCTTACACTGTCTCTACCCACTGCACCTCTCTCTACCAATTTATCTCTCTGTGTACCTGTCAAGGCTTGGTTATGAAAAGAAACTGACATTAACATGAACTACTGTTATGTCGACATGTTGCAACCACTGTGATTTTCTTTTACCTGCTGGTTATGGATAGAAGTATAAAATCTTAAAGAATGATCTGGCCTTAATAGCTCCTGTGAAGGTTTCTTACAAGGTTCCTGCCTTTCAAGGATTCTTTTTAGCCACTGTGTTTGGAATGTAACCGGTATTGCTTGCTCTTTGAGATTTTAGACTGAGATATGTTAGAGCACTTTGGTACAACTACTGAGGTAGAAGGGGCTTCATAAAAATACCTTTGATAGACTGATATTGCAATATAGCAATCCACAGCACACAGTGTCTTTGTAGTGTATTACTTTTTACCATGGCCTATTTGTTGTTTTAGGGCAAGATGCAACCTAAATACCACTGATATCTGGACCACAAAGAATGCAATCAAAAAATCATCACCTGAATACACAAACAACATATTCAGTTTCTGGCTAATGAGTAAGAAATATCTGTTTCTCCTCCTGTCTGATGTAAATTCATTGCGAAGTGACAGCATGTCAATGTGAAACTCTTATTGCAATGTGTTTGAATAGATGAAAGGTGTGAAAGCATTTGCTTTGATTTATTGAACAAGCTAAGTACACCGTATGTTAAAAAAAAACTGCTAAATATACATGCTTTCAGATCTTGAGATATTCATTTTACAAGTTGGCACCTACTAACATGGAACCCTTTTTATAGCTCCTAGCCAACTCTGCAGTCTTTTTGTTCATAAAAATGTTCTATCATATTATGTCTTAACAGTATTTTCTCAAAATGCTTTTTGCCATCATATCAGGGATTACTCACAACAATGTCTTTCTTATATTTGACATTTTAGACATTTAGAAGATGTACAAAATCAAAAACTGAAAAAGAAACAAAAAAATACTTCCAATCATTGAGCTTAAAACCATATTAGAATTCATATTGGAATACACTGAACAAAAGTATAAACGTGAGGCCTTTTATTGTGGCCAGCCTAAGGCACACCTGTGCAATACTCATGCTGTCTGATCAGCATCCTGATATGCCACACCTGTGAAGCGGATGGATTATCTCGGCAAAGGAGAAATGCAAACTAACACAGATTTAGTCAGATTTGAGAACAATATTTTAAAGAAATAGGCCTTTTATGTACATAGAGAAAGTCTTAGATTATTGAGTTCAGCTCATGATAAATGAGGGCAAAAACAAATATGTTGCGTTTATAATTTTGTTCAGTGTATAACTGGTTGGAAAACTAATGCCAAAATGGCTGCAGTTGTCATGGACCTATGACCACTGAAAAGCAATCAAAGAGACAAAAGTTCAATATAAGTCAAATTATATTCACAACTCAGTGGGTCAGGCATGAAAAGGACTTTGGAAAATAACAGATAATATGGGGAAACCAGCTGTGACAGACACCTCACTCCCAGATAAGTTAAACACCTTGGCCATTTAGTGAAAAAAAAAACCAAGCTCCCAGTGAGAGCCCCTAGGGTTAATGTGAAAACTGGACCCACATTCTCTGTGGACTGCATGGGGACTTTACAGCATGTTAACACTTGCAAGCCGTGTCTGAAATCAACTTTGTGGCTCACTTTCCAAGGGGACTGGTAGATGAAAAACATTCACCAGCCAAGCATATTTTTTACCTGCCAAATAATAAATTGCCTTTATGTGTCACACAGAACAACTCATCACCTCTGTCTCAGCATCATACTGTAGCCAGCCTCTTAAAACCCCATCTTCAAAACTCACAACAATTTTTTTTTCATGTGATTTGTCGTCTTTATTGTCTGTGGGTTTTTGTTTCAAAGGTCGGCTTACTCCAGTTAAATGTCACCAAGTAACAGCTATTAATGAATGGTAGCTAGTAGTGATTGTGATGGTGAGGTGACGGACAGCTCCGTCATCTCCCGCTTTTCCTGGTTTTTCCATTGTTCTTGAACTCATCCCGGTCTCCTTCATTTGTCTTGTCTCAAGTTGTCACTCACACCAGGTCCCAATTAAGTCATCAGTATGTGTTTAAATGTTTCTCTTCTGCTCCCCTCATATGTTGGTCATTGTTCCATGTTACAATGTGTCCTGATGTCAGTAATAAGTTTAGTTTTCGTTTGATTTCTTTAAAGTGCTCGGTTGTTCTTTTAAATAAAAGGATATCATCGACTGCCACTCTTTCCTGCGCCTGGTTCTTCCGCTCCACTACACCCTGACTGTGACAGTGATGGGCATTCCGAGTCTCCTTTCACCTGAAAGAGCCAGATCATCTGGCTCCCTAATGGCACTTCATTTGAAATGCTTCAAAATAACACCAAAACAATGAAACAAATGCTAATCTCAAAAGGAAACACAAATATAGGCTAGAATTATCTTATCCTTTGTATTTATTAGATTGCCAGTTTTTTTTCTCCTGACGACCCTACTGGAATAATTCATTTGGAATTAAAATAAATGGCCTCTTTAGCACAGATATAAAATCTTCACTATATAATTTCGCACCTTTTCTGAATATACTCTGATCTCAAAAATTAAGGAAATCAGTTTTTTTTCTGGATCAATATGTGGCTTAGGTGGTGGGCTTGGTCAGGAATGTGTCAGGGGGGTGTGACTAGACACACAGCCATAGGCAATGTTAGCTCCCTCATGTAATATTCTTTTAGGCCCCTCCCTGTCTTGATATTGTAAAACAATTTCTGGAAATTCTCCAAGGATATGATTGTAGGTTTTTTATTTCCTGAAATTCAATAAACTGTCCCATCTGGTGGGCGTTTGGTGTAATTATATTAAAAAAGAATGAAGTGAGCGTCTGTCGAATATGGTTTGATAAAAAGGCTAGAGAACCCATATTTTTGACGTTGTATTATTAATTGTTATCATTAGTTACAGACAAAAACACTGAATTGACAATAAAGACAGGGGGTATCAGAAAAAGCCATTGAAACTAAACTTCATAATGGTTTCAATAAAATTGTATCATACCAAATCGCAGACATTTTCTCCATAGAACATACATTTTCAATATAGTGTCCCAGAAGTCATTTTTTATGTGTTTATATTGTAGCTGAGAGTGTAGTGATTACATAAATATACAATATTTCATGATACCTGTTACGGAACCCAAAATGTCAAGTCATAAAATCTGTTTGAAAATCGCCCTAGACTATTATGGGACATAATTTAAAAGAAATTGTCAGTGAATTGTTTAGGCTTTCTTAGGCTTTGTTTAAGCTATGCGTCACCTTGCTAACATAGTTTCCATTTGTGGTTTCTTACACTTTTTTGCCTTTTTCCATGGTTTTACCTGCAAAGTATGAACCCATTATCTAGCTACCTAATTAATTGTTCACAAAACTAAAATGAAATCAATCAATCAAATTCATTTTATATAGACCTTTTTTTACATCAGTAGTTGTCACAAAGTTCTTTTACAAAATACCCGGCTTAAAACCCCAAGGAGCAAACAACAGTAGTGTTCAACTTCAGTGTCTAGGAGAAACTCCCTAAGAAGGCCGAAATTTAGGATGAAACCTAGAGAAGAACCAGGCTCAGAGGGGTGACCAATCCTCTTCTGGCTGTGCCGGGTGAACATATTAAGAGTCCAAATTGTAATAGTTAATCGATGCATGTGGGCTGAGCCCAGTGTCTATTTAAACCTAGTCCAGATCAGAGGCATGACCAGATGGACAAGGACAGGGACTGACGGGGGGGTCAGCAGAGTGGCAGCTGAAATCTTCATGTATCGTCTTGCTCTGCAATACAACCAGGAGGACTTTGGACAGGGACAGCAACGAGTCAAGCCTGGTACTCCGCAGGTGTGGGTCAAGACATGTCCTCATGTCCTCCTAAGTTTAAAGCGATCGAAATGTGATTTATAACGCTTCAAATATCCTTACATTTCACTGTTAGTACAGAAACTATTATCTTCCTACGGTGCAAGCTAGTACTGTAGCTACCAGACATTTCTGGCCAAGATCCGAAGAATGAGTTTAAGACCGGATTGGCTATCGGACGGCCAACCTTAGCACCATATTCCTTCAAAAATGTCCCCCCCTATCTGTGGGCATGAATGAGTATAACACAACAAAGAAAATAAAAACGATTCAAGGCAATTTTTAATATGTTTGTTTAAAAAAGATTATAATTGAAGGTAACAATACTAAATGATAGAACTGATAAAACTATATGTAAGACTGATTGTTTGTATGTTTACCTACATTGAAATATTACAGTATTTTGACAGAGCAGGCAACTGGTCATACTCTGCTAAATTAAATGACAACTGGGTTACCTCTCTAGCAAAATGAAAAAGTAACAAGATTTTGTCCTGGTACAACTGCTAGTGGAAGTACTACAATGTATTTACTCAAAAAACTAACATTTTACTCAAGACCTGAAGTTCTTTGTTATTTGAATTTGTTGTAAAAGTTTTAAAGCAATAAAGCTTGAAAGGCAGTTTAGTAGAGCAACAGTGTTTCCCTGTGACAATTCATGATACAGCACTGCATTTCTGCTAAACAGTACAGACACTTCAATGGGTTAAAAAAACAAAAACATTTGAATGCACAGAATCACTATACACCGTTTAAGTATTTGTAAATGAGGTTAATGACGTGTCTACGAACGACCTACAGACAAAAAAGGATTGTTATCACTATCCGAAGAAAAAAATTATATCCATAGACCTTTTTCATCTGTCCTATAACAATTCACACTTGGAGCAGTTAGCCGACGTTTCCCCTGGCCTAGTGGCCCATCCATACATCTGCTGTTGAATGCTGGGTTATTGGCCTGCCATGGCAGATAATAAGCCAGAACAGATGGCTAGATGCTTGACTTTGTCACCCAATCCACATGCTGAGAGCTATACTGAAGAACAGTCAGAGGGGTCTGTTCAGGAGATAACACAATGTTAATGCTGGGGCTGGCATATGTTCCACATAAACAGGACATCTAAGATATTTACCATCACAGCAATCTCAGATTTCTTTTTGCCATAGACAGACATCTGTGTCCAAAAGAATGCAGCTAAAATTTTGGAAAACATGATACACATATTTTAACATAGTTAAATGTTTTTCCTCTGCCTACAGTTATGCACCTGCAACATGTTTTGAATGACTAAGAAAACATAGCATTGTCCTTTCAGTTCTAGTTCTATTATATCCCTCATATCGTCATGACTCACACCTTTGTTAAGTGGTAATCTGCTAATTGTTAAGGTTGCATGCATATTGGTACTAACACAGTCTATGCCAACCCATGTTAAAATACAAATACCAGGATTCATCCAAAGGAATTAACAACCTCAGATCCCTCTGAGATTTTTGGTTGGTCAGTCATGCCAACAACCTCCAATCAGAGTGGGTTGCATGAATATCAATGGGGTCTATTACTTTTTGCCGGACAGCATAAGCGAAGTTGGCTAAGAAGAGCGAATGTGACTGACTGACTACCCCTTGCTGAATTGCGTAGTGGTTAGAGACTCGTGAACTATAGATTTCATGTTCGTATCTCCTCGCAGGCAAAATGAAGTATGCATTGTGAATGATTTAGTATTGCTGAAAATACTGAATCACTGGCTAAAACCTGAAACTGTATACAGTTATATTGAAACTTTTTCTGGCATGGAATGGTTCATCTTCAGTTTAGTTAGCAATTGCTAAATTCTTATGATTATTCCTAGAAAGCTGGCAGATACTAGTAAGACTATTACTGCTTAATAAACTCTTAAAACAGCCAGTGGCAAAAGCCATACAGTTCATAGACGCTATTTGTGATGGAGGTAATAAGAAACTTTAGTCAGAGCAACAACATTTATTAATTATTTCTGGTAGATTCCACAATTCACTTGTCTCTTCACTTGATTAAAAAGTTAGTTACCCTTGCCTTTATTGATAGTTTTTGTATAAATGTCATTCACGAATGAAAGAAAAAAGTATGTTGTTCTGCCATGAAAGAAAAAAAAAAGTTATTATGCCATAAAATGGCTTTGGCAGACTCGCAAGCAATTGCTCATTTCTTATTACTATTCCAATTAGTTAGTAGATACTGGTAAAGCTTACTACTGGCTTATACACTGTTAAAACAGACAGTGGCAAATGGCATACATTAACACTGTTTGTGGTGGAGGTAAACTTAGTAATAAATGTTAGTCAGTTTAACTGTATCGATGTCATTCATGAATGGCCAATTAACTATTGAAATGGCCAGTGGCAAGAGGATTTGTTCGGGATATACAGATGCCGGGTGTTAGTAAAGACAAGAGGCTATACTGACAGCCGGCAGACAGCACCTGTCATATGTACAGCTCTGTTGTGTAGTAGTTAACAACACATCCTTTCACGTGGGTTGACCCGGGTTTGAATCTCAAGATGGCAATGCTTCCTATTACGGGCCGGCTGACCTAGGCTTGCTTGTGTCTTGTTTTTTACTGTGTTTATTTGCACACATTACATTTTGTGAATGCTAGAACTGTTTTGGTTATTCCCATAATAAAGAAAAATACATGTATTTTAAGGACCAATGTTATTCTCTGGGTTTTTATCAAACTTGTAATTAAATTTGAATACATTTAATTATGGCTGCAATATGGCATTTGTACTTATAATGACATTCCTTTTTGAAAATTGACACTTTAAATGTCAGTCTCTGTATTCTATGTATTGCCTAGAGAAATACATAGTGTTTTGAATGCAAACATCTATTTTGTAAAAGTGCAATAAACAATCCAAATCCTTTAGAGTGTGAAGAACCCTGGTCCAGATTTGTTCCTTTTTGATCTTTATAAGGAATGTCAGTAACTTTCTTTCGTCCAACTTACACAGGTTACTTAAATAGCAATGGGGAACTTCCACCTACAATGATTGTTGCAGTTATATATATAAAAGTAGGATCCAAATCCAAATAGATCCAAACATTTCTCTTTTCAATCCAGACCCAATATATTAGCAAACACTCTCTCCAACAGACAACACTTAGGTGAGAATGTTGGTCCATCCACACTAGTCTGGGTTCACAACCCAACCATAACTCATTTTTCAATCGTGGATGTTTATTTTGGGTACTACAGAAATAACAGTGAGGAAGTGTTCTTAAAAATGAATTCAGCATCATATCAATGAGCCCCATGCAAGAAATCTCACCAACCCTTCTCCAAACAAATTTACTTAGTACAGTAATTTAACAATTACACATTCTAACATATTCAAAGCAAACATCTTTAGACAAACTCTATGTATATGTACAGTATAACATCTCATGAAAAATTGTGTAGAGATGGTTGGAATCAGGATTTAAGGGAGGGAGGGGACTTAGCTGGCTGTGGGGAGGCGATAATGGGGTACTTGAAAAAGAAAATAAGACATAGCAATAAACACTCAATGACCAATTATAAAAATGCTTAGATTTAGCAAAACAAGCATGTGACTACAAGCATATGGGTATTTTTTATAGGTTGCTTTTGGACTTTATAACCTGGGATAAATAAATAGTTGATATAGCTATACTTAAATGCAATATAAAGGACTTATCCGACTTGCTGAAAAACATATTGGTCGAGTTCAGCACCTAAATCATATTTTAATTTGATATATTAACAACATGTGAGACCCGGAATATGTCCACCCTGTTAAGGACCTAGACTTAATTATTGAAATGTGTTTTCAATGCATTATGTCTATTAAAATAGCCTTTTATGGGAATTGTATGTCCCTCCATCTAATCAGATATTTTTTTAAGATTCACGCTTTTTCTTAGGAAAAGTGAACTATTAAAAGTGAATTATGATAACAAATACTCAATGTTTCGAGCATGTATACAAACCCTTCCATATCTTTGAGTGACTAAAAATATAAACTATGACAGAAAAGATATAAAACAGTACAGATGAGCTTCTCCGAGACGGTTCCTGGCAGTTTGTGCAGAAATTCTTTGGTTATGCAAACCAATTGTTGTCTGGGTAGCTGTCTCAGAAGATCTTTGAGGTCGTGGGCTGGTGTGGTTACATGTGGTCTGCGGTTGTGAGGCCAGTTGGATGTACTACCAAATTCTCTGAAATGCCTTTGGAGACGGCTTATGGTAGAAAAATGAACATTAAATTCCCACGCAACTAATCTGGTGGACATTCCTGCAGTCAGCATTTCAATTGCACGCTCCCTCAAAATTTGCAGCATCTTTGCATTGTGCTGTGTGATGAAACTGCACATTTTCTAGTAGCCTTTTATAAGTTTCTGACCAAACTTTCAGAAACAGGCTCCACGAGTGTGGCATGAGGGCCCAACATTCTCTAATGGCACCTGTGCCCAAAGCCCAACACCATGCAGCTCGATTGGCATTTGCCAGAGAACAGTAGAATTGAGAAGTCCGCCACTGGCATCCCGTTCACTTCACAGATGAAAGCAGGTTCACACTGAGCATGTGACAGATGTAAAAGAGTCTGGAGATGCCATCGTGAACGTTATGCTGCCTGCAACATCATCCAACATAGTCGGTTTGGCTGGTGACCAGAGTGTGTAGGCAACTTCCTGGATGACAAAAGCGTTGATGCCATTAACTGGCCCTCGTGTTCCCCAGATCTGTCCAATTGGGAACATCTGGGACAGTACTGGCGCATCCGACGCAGCTAAGTAGTGCCACAGACTGTCCAGGAGCTCGCTGATACCCTGATCCAGGTCTGGGAGGAGATCCGCCAGGACACCAAATGTCATCTCATCAGGAGCATTGGTTTCCACTGACCGCGGTTATGTAATTTTGTTCTCAACGAATTACACACTGCACGGTGAAGATTTTAGTCTTTAATATTTTTTGTTCATTGAGACCCAAAGTGTGGTTTAAGTATTCCCTTATTTTTTTGTGCTGTGTAAATGTCCAACCTGTTTGGTTGGTGTCCACATATTGATCTAAATATAGCTTTTCGCCTTCCTGTGTCAGCATAATGGCTAGCATGACCGTGAAAACTTCATGAGAAATTATTTTTGAAATGATTCTGTTCGATGGCTGCCGATTTCCGTGCTCCCAAACTACTTGGCATGGTTAGTGTTTTATTGTTGTTACTGTTGTTATGTAAATTTGCTACATTTGCAACTGCCTTATTAATCTATGAAAGACAATATCTATTAGACATCAGAACTGTGACATCAGAAAGTGCCGGCTTCTCTCCCAGAGGAACTGAACTCTTTCTATGCTCGCTTTGAGAACATCCCTGGTATGGATACTCAAATGGACCAGGGTGAGTGGCCTTTCCATGTATCCAGGTCAGACATCTGTAAAGCCCTTAAAAGGATTAACATATGCAAGGCTCCTGGACCAGACAACATCTCAGGACATGTGCTCAAGCTCTGTGCAGACCAACTGTTTGATGTCTTCACTGATATCTTCAACCTATCGCTACATCAGTCGGGTATACCCACCTGCTTCAAAAAGTTCATAATTTTCCTTGCCAAAGAAACTGAAAGTCCTCTGCATGAATGACTACTGCCATGTTGCCCTTAAACCTATCATCATGAAGTGCTTTGAGAGGCTAGTTAACACACACTGACACCATGCCTGTAACATTTGACCTATTACAGTTTGCCTACAGGCAAAACAGATCCACAGCGGAGGCCATCACTCTGATCCTCCACTCAGCACTCTCCCATCTGGACAAAAGGAACGCATATGTGAGAATGCTGATCATTGACTATAGCTCAGCTTTCAACACCATTGTGCCCCATAAGGTGGCAGTGAAGCTCAGGGATCTGGGTCATGTGCAGATGGATCCTAACCTTCCTGACGGGCAGACCCCAGGTGGTGCGGATGGGCAACACCACCTCCTCACTGACTCTCAATAGTGGTGCTTTCCTCCAGGGCTGTATACTGAGCCCGCTCCTGTACTCTCTTCACCCACGATTGCCTGGAACTCCAAGACTGCCTGGCAGTCTCCAACACCACTGTCACAGGCCTGATCTCTCATAAAGACGAGTCAGCCTATAGAGACAAGGTAAGATTGCTGACTGCGTGGTGTCAGGATAACAACCTCCAGCTGAATATCAGCTAAACGAAGGAGATGATTGTTGTTAACAGGAAGCTGGAGCAGGGAGACCATGGTCCCCTAATGCATCAATGGGTCTACAATAGAGAGGGTTTGCAACATCTGGTTCCTTGGTGTCAACATCAGCGATGACTTCACCTGGTCTTATCACTATAACATTGTGGTGATGGAGGCCAGGAAACAACTTTTCTTTTTACGCCCATGAAGGAGATTTGGCATGAATTCCAGGATACTCACCAAGGAGATTTGGCATGAATTCCAGGATACTCACCAACTTCTATAGATTACCTATCGAGAGTATCCTGACCGGCTATGTCACCGCTGGGTATGGCAGCTGCACCATCTTCGACCGCAAAGCACATCAGAGGGTGAATAAACAGCAGAGCTCTGACCTGCCATCCCTGCAGGATCTCTACACAGAGAGATGTAGGAAGAGAAGCAAACAGATAATCACAGATACCAGCCACCCATGCCATGTTTACCAAGCTGCCATCAGACAGAAGGTACAGAAGTATTCAGTCCAAAACAAGCAGGCTATGGGACAGCTTCTTTCCACAGGCTGTAAGTCTGCTCAACACGAGAATCCCTTCCATCCATAGTCACATGCACGCCAGTCACTTTTACATTGCACTACGGTTGTATAGTTGTATAGTTATTATTACTAATTTGTGTTTTTGTATACTGTTATAACTGATTGTGTTTCCCTTTTATATGTAAATTATGACTACTGTTACACTTTAACTTTATCTGCATTGTCGGGAGTAGGAAACAAAGCATCTCACTGCCATAACTTGATATTGCAAATGACAAATAAACCCTTTGAATCCTTGAATCCTATTTATGCCTAACAGGGTGGACACGTTATGTTCAATCATATTGAACTCGCTTAAGAAAAACATCAAAGTCAGATGCAGGGTTCCCACTGCAGCCAAATGTCAAATTCCCAACCTGGGAATTCACTGACTAAAAAGCTGCATGTCCCATAATTTGCATGTCCCATAATGAACTGAAAAACAAGCAGCCTATGTGCAGAGCACTGAGCAGAAAATCCAGCCCACAGGATCCATTTATAAGTTGTATTTATTAGTTCACAGACGTTTCCAGTAAAAAAAAGTTATCACTACTTAAACATACAACGATCAGCCATAAAATCATGAGCACTGACAGGTGAATGACACTGATAATCTCATACCATGGCACCTGTCAATGGGTGGGATATATTAGGCAGCAAGTGAACATTCTGTCCACAAAGTTAATTTGCACCCTTTCCTCATCTGGACTGAGCACCGTAACCTGGAGTACATGCGGGCAGCGAGGAGGCTGACCCCTCGCCAGGCCAGGTGGGCTATGTTCTTCTCCCGGTTTGTGTTCACTTTCACTTACAGGCCGGGAAGTAAGAACGTCGGGGCCGACGCGCTGTCTCGCCAGCATGACACGGAAGAGAGGCCAGTGGATGACGCTCCCGTACTACCGGCATCATGTATCGTGGCACCGGTGGTGTGGGAATTGGATGCGGACATCGTTCGTGCACAGCGTGACGAGCCCTCTCCGCCCTCATGCCCTGAGTGCCGGACGTATGTGCCAACGTCTGTCCGTGACCGGTTCATCTACACCTCTCCACACCTCTCCCTCCTCCAGTCATCCTGGTATCGGGCAGACCCTGCGGGCCCTGGCCATTAAGTACTGGTGCCCCACCTTGGCTAAGGACGTGAGGGTGTACGTTTCTTCCTGCTCGGTGTGCGCCCAGAGTAAGGAACCCCGACACCTGCCTATGGGTAAGTTGCACCCCTTACCCATTCCACAACGGCCATGGACCCACCTGTCTGTAGATTTCCTAACAGATCTCCCCCTTTCCCAGGGCTATACCACCATCCTGGTCGTTGTGGACCGCTTCTCTAAGACCTGTCGTCTCTTGCCTCTGCCCGGTCTCCCCGCGGCCCTGCAGACCGCTGAGGCTCTGTTTACACACGTCTTCCGGCACTATGGGGTGCCCGAGGATATTGTGTCGGACCGGGGCCCCCAGTTCACGTCCAGGGTGTGGAAGGCTTTTATGCAGCACCTTGGGGTCTCGGTCAGCCTGACCTCAGCTACCACCCCCAATCCAATGGGCAAGTGGAGCGTGTTAATCAAGATGTGGGCAGGCTCCTTCGGTCCTACTGCCAGGGCCGGCCAGGGGAGTTCCTGCCTTGGGTTGAGTATGCCCTGAACTCCCGTCACCACTCCTCCACGGGGATTTCCCCATTTCAGTGCGTTCTGGGTTATCAGCCGGTCCTGGCACCCTGGACCCTGAGCCAGACCGGTACCCCTGCGGTGGACAATTGGTTTCGGTGGGCAGCGGGCACATGGGAGGCTGTGCAGGCTCGCTGTCCGCCGCCAGAAAACCTACGCAGATCGCCACCGCGGAGAAGCCCCAGTGTATCGCCCGGGCGACCGTGTCTGGCTCTCCACCAAGGACCTGCCCCTCCACCTGCCCTGCCGGAAGCTGAGCCCATGGTTTGTGGGGCCCTTTAAAGTCCTGAGGAGAGTAAACGAGGTAACATATCGGTTGCGTCTCCCTCCTGACTACCGTATTAACCCCTCGTTTCATGTGTCTCTCCTCAGGCCGATGGTGGCTGGTCCCCTCCAGGGGTGTGAGGTGCGGGAGGTCCCTCCCCTTCCTCTTGACATCGAGGGGGTCCCGGCGTACTCCGTCCGCACCGTCATTGACTCGAGGCGCCGGGCTTGGGGCCTCCAGTACCTCGTGGAGTGGGAGGGGTACGGCCCGGAGGAGCGGAGCTGGGTCCCGGTGCGGTATGTGTTAGCTCCCGCCCTTCTCCGCGATTTCCATCGCCGTCGCCCGGATCGCCCTGCTCCGTGCCCTCCGGGTCGACCCCGGGGTCGGTTTCGTTGCGCGGCCTGAACTGCGCGTCGGGGGGGGGGGTACTGTGACGACTGCGCCATCTACTGCCCATCCTCCCCCTGCAGGAGGCGGGCTTCGGCGATGTGACACCATCGCCCATCTCATCAACTCATTGCACATGTTGTCTCGTCTAGCGCACCTGATCATCATTAAGTCATTCCCCTCAGTATATATGTTCCCTCTGCTCCCTTTGTCTTTGTGTATTATTGTCTCTATGAAAGGAGAGTATTTCAGCTCACAATATTAAAACACAAACCAACCTACCGACTCCGCAGTCCGCTTCACCTTCCTTAACCTACTGAAAACGCTGACATTGCTTGCATGCTTGCTTTAGTTAAGGCTTACTATAACGTAACTACTGTATGTTGTAGCCAGCAAATGTGTTTGTTGATCCTGACCGAAAACGCATGCATGGAAGCATATCTCGAAAATGGGTTGTGACAGCTCATTTTAAACACCCTACCCTAAAGCTCAACACGTTCACTAAATTTGGAATCAGTTCTAAACCCACAAATTGTCAACTAGACCCGATTCCCCAAAAATTACTTTAAGAGCTACATCCTGTGCTAGGTCAGCCAATGTTGAACATAATAAATTACTCCCTATCCTCCGGATGTGTACGAAACCCATGCAACAATATCCGAAATAAAGCCTCTCCTGAAAAAAAGATTTTCTGGATCCAGATATATCAAACAATTATAAGCCAATATCGAACCTCCCGTTCCTCCCAAAAACCTCTGTGATACCCTCGACCCTGATTTCTCCTTTGATGAACATATAAAATATATCTCAAGAGCAGTTTTTTCCCCCATCTTCGAAACATTGCAAAAATCTGAAACTTTTTATCAAAAACTGATTCAAACTGATGTGGGATTCTGTCCATTTATGATCCATGAGCAAAATCCATTGTTATTTCCTTTTTTGCTCCAATGAATACAAAGTTAACACTGTCTTTCATGTTAGGACACATGGAAGGTGGTCAGTGATGATAACCAGCCATTACACAGTCAAATACCCCACAATAAGAATGGTTTATCCTACAAAAGACCCTTGTATGGTATGTTCCAACCTATTATCAATGGGCCTATTCTTTGAACCTATGCAACACCTTGCAGGATGTATGGACAGGATGTGTGGGGCCCATCAGTAACAGACAACACATCCTATCCATGGTCCTTCAGAGTTAGTCAGCACACATGCGTTGTGTTTCTCATGCCCATTTCCTCTCAAAAAAAACAAATCCATGCTTTTGTTACTTTTGTTACTAGATCAGATTACTGCAATGCTTATCTCTCCAGTTACCCTGATAAATCAATACGTAAACTTCAATCAGTGCTGAACACAGCTACTAGAATCTAAACTGGACCGAGATAAACTTGGGGACATTACTCCAGTATTAGCCTCTCTACAATGGCTGCCTGTATAGGCTTGGGCTGATTTCAAGGGTTTATTGTTAACCTAGAAAAAGGAATTGTGACGGTGAGTTCATGGACTGCTCGCCATCTCCCGCTTTTCCCATCTTTCCAACTGCCATGAATTCATTTGTCTTGTCTCCAATTGTCACTCACACCAGGTCCCAATTAGGTCATTAGTATGTGTTTAAATGTTTCACCTCTGCTCCCTTCATTTGTCAGTCATTGTTGCAGTGTGTCCTATTGTCAGTGGTGAGTTTCGGGCTTGTTTGCTTTATTTACTTTGTTTGATTTGTTTCAGTTTTCTCTACATTGCTCGGTGTTTCTTTCAAATAAATAGAACATCATCGACTGCCCCCCTTTGCCTGTGCCTGGTTTTTCCGCTCCACTACACCCAACTGTGATAGCAATACATTGTCACGTCCCTGCCTCCGCCAGTGCGCAGCAGAGGGCGCCCGCGCTCCAAAACCTCAGTGCGCACCTAACACACCTGTCACCAATCACCTACTCACACACCTGTCCCCAGTCACCTAATCACCACACAGTCAAATAGAGCTCCCTGCCATCTCACCCCTGCCAGATCAATGGTTCATGTTTACATGCCATATCTCGCGTACTCTAGTTCTTCGGTATCTTGACCTTTCGCCTGTCTCCGACCACTCCGCTTGTTTCTCCATTGTACTTCTGCCGCCAGCCCGTGTACCGACTCCCTGCCCGTCCCTGACTACTCTGCCTATCGCTTGTCTGTCCCTACGCCGCCGTGTCATCAGACGCCTTACCTCCCGTCCCCGTTCTCTCCATCTGGAGAGCGAGGAGATCCGAGTCTAGGCCGTCGCCGCCTCCTGTCGTCCCGTCTGCCCCGCCAGAACATCGAATCGCGCCTCCCAACCCCCGAGGGGCAGAGGGTGGTATGAGAACCCCGGACGCCTCCGAACCTATGCAGATAGGGCGATATCGACTGGATGGCGAGGAACGACAGCGCAGACGGGAGACGGACAGCTGCCTTTACTGTGGTCGTCCAGGCCACTTCGTCGCCTCCTGCCCCCTGAAGAAGGGAAACGGACGGGCTCGTTAGTCCCTGGGGAAGGACTAGCGAGCCCAACCACTGACGTTCCCTGTCCCCGACATCCTTTCTTCGCCACCCTGTTTCACAACGGCCAGCGATTAAAGATTCAAGCCCTCATCGATTCCGGGGCCGATGATAGCTTCTTGGATTCGTCGTTGGC
>JACXGJ010008154.1:0-28095 GCA_016801105.1 Esox niger | reverse complement strand
GCCCCTAGCCATCTCTGCACTGAGCTGGGGCCATAGTCAGGACAGGACAAAAAGAGATGCCTCTAGCCATCTCTATTTAAGTTTGGTCTCCCCAATTGGAGGCAGGTGCAGATCGTTGCCTCCAATTGGGGAACACATTTAGGTGAATGTTGGTCCACACTCTGTGTGGATCATTATGGTTTGTTGTTGCTCTGTAACCCATACCCAAGTCACGGTAAGCTGCTTTCAGTTTGGTTTCTTTTGCTTTAATAAAGACTATGGATTATTACTACTCCGTCTCTGCGCCTGTGTCCTCCTACTACCAGCCTTGTGACAGGGTCGTGTTACCATAAAGTTCTATTTGGGTCTTGTCACTCTAAATTTGTGTGCCATAAACTGGGAGGCGTGTCAAGGTGTTGTCGGGCATATTGTATGCTGATCAAGAGATCCTTGAATTTTCCACTTCAAAATAAATGATTGAACAGTACGCAAGTCAGTCCATTAAGTCAGTACGCAAGTCTTTTATTTATTTTCTGGCTCAGTATCAAGCCTGCTCAGTGCATTCACATGAGCGCTAACAAACTCACTATTTATACACAGACACTGATTGCAATTTTAAAATCCCTATGTGTGGGAAAATGACCTTTAATTGCTATTTTTACCTGTGCATGTCACCTTGTTTGATTTTAACAAGTCCAAACATTCAAGGGATGTTTAAACTTTTGATCAGGGCTATTTGTTGATTTCTGTTATCATTATGATTAAAAAGGAGCCAACCAACTATGTGATAATAAATAGCTTCATATGATCACTATCCTGGCGCCGGCCAGGATAGAGCAGTCCTCAGCCGTGAACTTCCAATATACAGACAGCATATTAAGTGCCCCGCCAGGGAATCTAACACAATGAACCACTGCTACACAGTATTAAAGGACGCCTATTGCTCTGTCCCCTGTGCAGCTCTAGGACTCTCTGATCACTGTTTGGCTCACCTTATCCCGACCTACAGGCAGAAATAAAAATCTCTAAGCCTGTGGTCAATTCTGTAAAAAGATGGACCAATGAGTCTAAGGTGGAATTACAAGCCTGCTTCCATTCTACTGATTGGAGTGTCTTAAAGGCTGCAGCCACAGACCTACACGAACTCACTGACATTGTGACATCTTACATCCGTTTTTGTGAAGAAAGGGTCAGTAACACTGAAAGGGTCAGTAACACTGAAAGGGTCAGTAACACTGAAAGGGTCAGTAACACTGACCCTAACATCCACCTGTCTACTACTATTTTTTTATTTACCCTCCTGTAATTCAGTGTTGTTCATACTCTGTTTATTCTCTATACGTATATCATATCTGCCTGCCTCATGTACATTACACCTGCACTAAAAATATTTATTAATTCCAGAACTGTTTGCACTCTGCTATATATAGATAACTTCCACTGTCTTTATGTAAATAACAATACCTGCAGAATAAGATTCATTTCCAGCACCCTTAATGCACAATGCATTATTGTTTCACCAGTCTTAATATGTTTTGGTTTATTTTGTGTATTTATGTGTACTGTATATTGCAGTCTGTGACTCTTTTTGAGTGTCCTGTTTAAGTCTTAATGAGTAAGCACTTCTTGAGTCTGTATAATCCAGAGTCACATTTTTCATATGTGTACACATACCTGGTGAATAAAGCTGATTCTTTAATGAAAGACAATGTTTTTTGCTTGATCAGTCATATTTCCAAAATCAATGCCAAAATGTCACCATTTATTCGAGGGTATGCAAACTTATGAGCACAACTGTAATCTTATTAATTACAATGTTAGATTTTCCATAATGAACCGATAAGTTAAGTTCATATATATGAACGTTTGTTTCTCGCACGACAGGTGGGAGACTATGATGACAATCCCAGTATTATACTTTGATGTATTTTGTGATGACACTTAATGATCTACCTTATGACAGTTGTCATTGTATGTTTGGATACTGAATCCTTCCCTATTGAAGGTAGAATTGTTCTTGATTAACTGTGTTCTGCAGAAAATCAGACTCAACATAACATCATGATTGAACATTCCTCCAAAGTCCACTGAACAATAAAAAATATGTTTCCGTATCATGATTCATGCTATAATATCATATAAAAGACTGCATATCCTGATGTATCTGTGAGAAATTTAAATAGGCAATGATTCTACATGTTAATACTGATAGTAGCCTGTTGATATCAATATGTTTCTCACTCCTAATAATCTGAGGTGGGGGAGTGATTGATGACTGTCATACATTGAGTTATGTGTCAGAGTGTGGTGTGTAAATTTTCTTGATTACATTCATTTTCATTTGAGGAACAATAAGACCTCATTGGTCAGATATTAATTTTTGTTGTTTGACTTAATCATTTTTAACATAAGTGTATTGGCCTTGTCTTTTCTTTAGGATTTGAATTGTACTATTAATGTTAAAACGTGTGAAGGGGGAGTGTGGAAGTGTATGAATGTATGCTTTTTATGTTTCGTTTTCAGCAGAATATATGTTTCTGTACACAGTAAGTCACATTGGGTCAAAGCGTGACAGTAATTAGCCAATGGGCTTACAGTACTGTGATGTGTATTCTGGGTTGCATTGTCTATTAAGTAAGGATACGACTGGAAGTTTATTTGAGATTTAGTGTGATGAGATCTAGTTTGAATACCTGGTTCGCAATTATTATTTCAACCACTATATGAACTACTGATTTTCTACTGATTTTCTGAGCCAGATTTTTAACATTCCAATTACATCCAGTTCATGAGCAGTTATTTATTAATTATTAATTTATTAATTAATAAATGTGATTGCATTTATTCCCATTTTCAGGTAGTGTGGTATAATGAATCTTTTTTGTTTATTACCAACATTTTATTATTTTTAGTCAGATGATAAACATATATTTTTTATTTTGCTCAACTATGATGGAGTCATAATTTTCAGAAAGCTAGGCTGACTATTCTAGAGCCTGACTCCATTAAGCTAGCAGCCTGGCTGACCTGCACATCTCATGGAGCTATAGGAGTTAGGCTCATGTCAATATTCCTGGATAAATGAAGAGTACCACTCCAGCTAGGATGGAGTCCGTCACTCCTCCGCAATACATGCTTTCATCTTTTTGTGGGTGAGCCCCATGAAAACAGTCAGTTATTTACAAACTCAGTTTTCAACCAGCGATTGAGTTGTGTAAGTCTGCTGCTGATCTCATCACAACACTTAACTGGCAGGGGTTCAGGGACAAATGTCACAACAAATGTCATTACATCTTTTATTACACACGGAAGCTGTTCTCCTTAATAACCTCTGACTGTTACATCCAAACATCACTGGTGATCTTGTTATCACTGGTGATAACATGATTTCTATACCATCCAAACTGGACAGTTTTAGACTTCGCATGCACCAATGCCCAAATTTCTTCAATGTCAGCCTAGAGTTTTCCTGATAATGGCATCTGATGCTTAGCTTTTAACTTAGCTTTTTTCCCAGTAGGAGATTGTTTTCCCGCATGTAAAAATTACAACAATTGCAAGCTTCGGCTGATCAGTTTTGAGTAGCTCCATTCATATGATCTTGGTTTATTGTTTAGTCCAAGTTGCAGCTGTTAGGATATTCTGTTTAAAATGTTATTTTCCATATATACAGAAAAAAATGTAAAGAAATCAAATAGCCAGAGCTTACAAAACACACTTTAGCATGCAATATTGGGGAGGGTTGGTTGAATGCAAACTGTTCATTCCCCTAGTTTCCAGTGATTATGTTGGATCTGTCGAAAGAGACCAGTAACATCAGAGATCATTTTTCATCTTGTAAATATTTTTTAAAGAATAGTTAACATTTGCCTCCCAGGTCAGCGACTGTACCTAAGGTCAAATTGATTGAACATTGTTTCACACAGGTTGAACCATGTGACTTCATGGATCCTGGTCAGCTGTTAATGAAAAAAAACTATGATTTGTTTCAAATGTCTAGTAAGAAGGCTTGCTGCAATCTTCAACACTTGTTATTAGGGGACAGGTGATGAGAAAGGCTGACTGAATGGATATAATTGAATATGACAAGGTTTTGTTTGTAGTTAGTTTTTGGACTGGTATGTTTCTAAATGTAAGAAGACCCCCTTGTTTACCTTATTAGCAGGGTACATTTTGGTTGTATTTTGTTGCTTTTTCTGATTCATCCTTATTATCTATAAAATTTAATGACAAGGACGGTGTGACAAATTGCTTATTTATAGGTTTTTATTAAGAGCAGTATCATATTTCTGTTGGTCTATAATTGCTTGAGATTTTTTTTAACATTCCCAAACATTCTATGAAAATATGGAAACTAAATCAAAAGACTGACTTCATATTTTTCATGCTTAGAAGTATAAATATAAAAATTTTATTGTGTTAAAATCAATGTTCTAAACAAGTCTATAATGTCAAAGTGAAAATGTAATCTAAAAAAGCTTCTAAATTAATTACAAATTATTGATTGTATAGTATAGTCAATATTTGGTTGAAATTACTACCATGAGTCTATTTAGATACGTTTCTACCAGCTTCGCACCATCATTCTTTGCAAATTTGCATGTGAGTCTTTGGTGAACAGCACTTTGGAACTCTATTCACATATTCTCAATTGGATTGAGGTCCAAGCTTTAAGTGTTGGAATTCCAAAACACTGACCTTTTTGTTTATAAGCTACTTCATTATGGCTTTGGCTAAATGTTTCAGGTCATAGTCCTGCTGGAAGATGATTCTTCTCCTAAGTCCTAGGTTTTTTGAAAACTGTCTAAAGGTTAAATTCCAGGATTTCTCTGTACCTTTCTGCATCCCCTTTGTAGTTAGAACTTAATGCCATATCAGTGATTATGCCATATTATTGATGGGGTGAAATGACTGTTGGTATTGTTGAGGGGAGGGTATGAACCCTGTCTCCACACAAGACACCTCTGCAAACACACACACACACACATTCTACATATTCACACCCTTTCTATATTTTTGTATTCTTAAATCTTCATTAATTTATTGTTTTTCGAGCGGCTCCCCAGTGTTAATTAACCTCTGATATTAAATTACTTTAACTGAGACAAAAAAGGTTAATGCTCATTGTGAATTGCAATGCGGAAGCTTTTGAAAAGAACAATTCCACAAAGAGAGAATTACCTATTGTAATAAACTGGAAGCAAACAACTAACATAACTATTAGAACAGATTTACTGTCATTGAACAAGTACAAGTACAGTACAATACAAAGAAATTAAGTTAGAATATAACAAGAAGAGCGAATTGAAGCTATGAAGCTGCTTGTTGTAAAAAGCTTTTGGGGGACACCTTTGGCTGTAAATGAAATGCTATGAAAAATAAATCTTTAGTGTGCACTCATACATCACTTGATTAGGTACAGGCACACAATCGAGTAGGATGCCCTTATACTTCTATCTGCTTCAAGATTCAAAGCATTGTGAGCTTACATGTGCCCTTATACCTTTGTGGCTGCAGATATTGTTTTTCCTTTCACCTATTACTTCTCTCATTAACAATATTAACAACATTTAGTGAGCAACAACTCTTGGTCACTGAATGTTTTCCCAATTCCTTATGAACTTGAGAAAAAAACATGTGTGACAATTCCATTAGGTTATCTGATTGATAAGTCAGTATTTTATTTATGAAAGTTCTGACATTTAAAAGGCACAAAGCTGTGAATAACACATTTGGGTCAAAACACATTATAATCAGTAGGCAGTGGGCAGGCTAACTGGGATGACTTGTGCCACCTTGTTCCTGTTATTATAACTTCCACTTCCTCTGTGCCTGCCTGTCATGTGAGGTGTAAGCCACATTTCTATCTGACATTGTTTATAAGCGTTTAGACACAATCCTGACATATTTACAATAGTTATTGTCTGTTCCATTATAACTATGGGTTTCCTTATATTTACATATTAAAATACGAGTTTAGCATTTTTTCCCCAGTTTAATCATAGCTGCAGAAAGAACAATAAGCATTTCCATATATTTGATAATCTGGCCATTTATGTTGCTGTCCCCACACTATAGTTGTAAGATAAAGGAGCACAGATAAAGCAGTTTTAGGACCATGGTGAGATTAGGAATCTTGAATGTAGCTTGTTGACCCAGTGGGGATTTCAGGAAAAATACTGGAGAAAGCTGTCCTCCTCCACTTCAGCGAGTCGCAGCTGTCTCTCATTAAAATGCCCTCCTCGGTCATTTTTGTACACATTTTACAGTGATTTTCTGCGGTTTGTGACCATTTTGTCTGTGTTGTAGCTTTTGGCCTGTAATTCTGGCACCGTTTGTATTTTTAGTTATATTTTTGAATTCCAATGACTTTAACTCTTAAATGTCTTCTATAATTTGTTGGTATGTCCCCTATTTTTTTTGCATAAATCTCTTAAACAACTTCAAACTTGCTCATAACAACCAAAGATTCAATCATTCTTAGGGTTTTAACCCTTGAAATGCCAGTTTAATTGATTGAATGGCCTCATTATTTATAACAAAAAATCATGAAAAAATGTTTTTTTTCCATGGCGTAAAAAGGAGGTGCATGGATCATTGGTGGCAATTAGAGTCTTGGATATGTCAAAGATTAGCAAACAAATGCATGTGATTCAGGCAAAAGGGGCCCCAACTAAATATTGAATGCTGTACATGCTCCTACTTTACATGTTCATACTTTTCAATTGTATTGGTCTTAAGTTTTTTGTATTGGTCTTAAGCAATATTTAAATTTTTGGAGATACTGATTTGGGGGTTTTCGTTAGTTGTCAGTTAAAAAGGAATAAACACTTGAAATATATCAGACTGACTTGACAGCTGTCCAAAAGACCACCATTGACACCTTGCACAAGGAGGGCAAGACACAAAAGGTCATTGCTAAAGAGGCCGACTGTTCACAGAGCTCTGTGTCAAAGCACATTAAGTGAGGTGAATGCAAGGAAAAAAGTGTACAAGCAATAGGGATAACTGCACCCTAGAGAGGATTGTTGAACAAAGCCATTACAAAATGTGGGGGAGATTCACAAAGATGTCACTGCAGCTGGAGTCAGTGCTTCAAGAACCACCATGAACAGACGTATGCCAGACATGGGTTGCAGTCTTGTGTCAAGCCAAATTTTCTGAGATACTGATTTTGGCATTTTCATTAGTGGTCAGTTATAATCATCAAAATTAAAAGGAACAAACACTAAATATATCAGTCTGTGTGGAATGACTGTATATATTATGCAAGTTTCACTTTTTGAATGGAATTACTGAAATAAATCAACTTTTTGAGGATATTCTAATTATATGACCAGCACCTGTATAGCGGTGTGTCATCAGCGTAACAGTGATTTTATTGACATTGTGATTTTGGATTACATCTCCCAGAGGCAGCATATATAGTGAGAACAATAATGGGCCCATAACCAAGCCATAAGAAACACCAAAACATACCTTTGCTTTGTCAGTGGACATGCCATTCACAAATACGAACTGATATCGTTCAGATAATTAAGGCTATAACATGTCCATGTAGCTCAATACGGATTTCCAATCACTCTAAGAGAAGGGAGTGATCAATAGTTTCAAAGGCAGCACTTGGATCAAGAAGCAACAGGACGGATGCAGAGCCTTTGTCTGAGGCCATTAGAGGGTAATTTACCTTTACCTTCAGTTACCTTCACAAGTGCAGCCTCAGTGTTATGTTGGGTTACCGGACTGGTCTGATACTGGATGCATTTCATAAATGTTATTTGTCTTCAGGAAGGCATTCAGTTATTGGGAAACACATTTTCTAATATTTTTGAGAGGAACGGGAAGATCAATATTGGCCTATAATTGTTTAATATGTCTGGATCCAGATTAGATCTAGAAGCATTTTTTGTGAGTTTGGTACACATCCGGAGAAAAAGGAGCAATATATTATGTTCAACATTGGCTGACCATGCACCGGAAATAGATCCTTAAGTAAATTTTGTTGATATTGGGTCTAGCTGACAATTTGTGGGTTTAGAACTCATTACAAATTTAGTGAATGTGTCGAGCAATATGGGATAAAAAAATCAAAGTGTCCCCATTGACATGGTCAGGGAGGTTCAGGACATTCTCAGATCAACCGAGATTTTGGGGACAAAAACTATTTAAGGAGGCGTCAGTTATTTGTTTTCTAATGATGATGATCTTTTCATGAAGGTTCATGTATTCATTACAGCTAAAGTGAAGACCCACTTAACTTGTTGAGCGTTTTTTATTGTTTCTGTTCACCTCAATCAGGTTGGACAAATAAGTTGATCGAGCAGATGTGAGTGCTTTTCAGTATTTTAGTGTACTGTCTATCCTGGCAAGTCGATCCAATTTTCTGGAGGCATGCTTGAGTGCTAAAGTATTCTCTGTGTACCAGGGAACCATTTTTTTTCTTGCATATAGCTTTTGTTTTTAGTGGTGCAATTGTATCTAAAGAATTTAAGTTTTGAGTTAAATTATTAGATCTACAATATCTATTTCTCGGGACAGGACTAAATCCAATGTATGATTTTGGCAGTGGGTTGGACATGAGACATGTTGGAGGAAGCCCATTGAGTCACTTATGGCTTCAAAGGCTTTTTGAAGAGGGTCATTGGACTTTTCCGTATGAAATGTGTATATTCTCTGCCATGACTACAAGGTTAGACAGGAATTCTGGAAACTAATTGAGGAGCATTGTGTATGGCCCAGGGGGCCTGTAAATAGTAGCATGTACAACAATTTTTCAGCAAGGTTAACTTTCATGATAAAAAAAAAAACAGTGAGGTGTTTAAGAGTTCATTTATGTTTACTTTCATAAAGATTAGCAACAGACCCTCCTTTGATATTATCACTAGTATAGCCAGGAGGACCAAGTTTAGGGCAGTAAATTCCTCAGACTTTTGCCATGTTTCACACAAGCCCAAAACATGTAGTTTATTATCAGAGATTAATTCATTTACTGCAACAGTCTTTGGAGCAAGGAGTCCCATTTTGAGATGTGAGGTCACATTTATTTGTGACCGAGGTGGAGAAAGGCTTTATCTGTCATGTCCTGGCTTGCCCCCAGCCATCTCTGCACTGGGCTGGGGCCATAGTCAGGACAGACAAAAAGAGATACCTCTAGGTGCTTCTGTTGCTTCTGTTTGTCAATACCCAGTCACGGTAAGCTGCTCTCCTTTTGATTTTCTTTATTTTAAATAAAACAAAGGATTATCACCACTTGTATGTCTCTGCGCCTGTGTCCTGCTATCAGCCTTGTGATGTTATCTTAATAAAGTTGCTGTTGTTAGCACTACCTTGTTTAAGTTCTCAGCCTAGAACGAGTCACAGTTGCAATAGGCAAAACTGTACGAACTACTTTAGTTATGCAATCGATTCCACTATGCTAGCAGGCTAGCTAACACTGCGGCCTGTCCTGCACGGTATCTACTACTTGATAACCAAAATCTCTCTACTTTTCATATCGTTGCTCTCTCTCACATGCATGGATAATTATGGCTTACAGGTTTACAGGTCCCATGATTGTCATTTTGATAAATACACCTGCAAAGATCCTTCCAAAATGTCCTAGGGAAGGTGACCATATTAGGTGTTTGTCTAAGGGAATTAAATGGAAGGTGACTCACTCCATGGCTCAGACGCAACCCCTCCCCCTTGCTGAACCAATTACGAAAGAGGAGGCGGGAGTGTAGTATTACAAGCTGTTTGCCTGCACAGGTTTCTATGAAACCAATTGAAAAATATTCCCCATCCTTTACCTGGGAGTCATTAAGGTCTAAATTAGGTGATTCCCTCACTTGGTGAATACAGTCAAGTGAGATGACAGAATGAATAGGCAAGGTTGTGTTGGAAAGTTCCTGTTGCCAAAACCACATGTTGGATAGAACTGGTTAGCTTATCTAGAATAGGTTTAAAAAAACAACCAAACACACAAATTAGTTTGAGGAAATCCGGGCCATTCAGTACTGTTCAACCCAAAATATCCCATCTGCCTTTAAATGGCTTCACACCTTTCAATATTGATCCAGACCCATATACAGCAGGTGTATCGAAGTTGTTTGGTGGGCCTAAAACTTGGTCTTTATCCCATTTAGACCCTTGATACTGCTTGGTTCCTGCATTCTGGTAAATATCCTACACTGGTTAAGAACACATTATATTTAGGATATAAGTTACATTAAAATCAATGAAATGGGGGATAACTTAAATGTAATGAGAAGAGTGAACTAGCTGGCAGTAGCAGAGCAGAGGGAAAGAGCTAAAGGCACATGGAGGGAGAGGAAATGGAAGGAAAGGTGTGGGGGAGGATGTCACTAGTCACATGTATCATGTGTTTGTATGTCAGGGAGAGACCTGCCGAGCAGGTTGGTTGCTAGGTGTTTTCAATCCTGGTCCCTCCCCCATCTGACGGGTCATAAGTATTGCCTCTTCTGGCAGACCTCCCCCAACTCGGCACTAGGTCGAACACAGAGAGAAGACAAAGGACCCTTTACGACACACAGAGACAAAAGACACACAGGGCGATAGCAACAGGCTCGGATTCACTCTGAGAAACCGAGAAACCAGCGTGAGACCGGATACAAGATGGTGTCGTCTGGGTTACAGATGCTGGGCACAGCTCTTGGGATAATAGGCTGGATTGGGACCATTGTGGTGTGCGCTTTGCCCATGTGGAAGGTCACCGCCTTCATCGGCAACAACATTGTCACGGCTCAGACCAACTGGATGGGCATCTGGATGAACTGTGTGGTCCAGAGCACCGGCCAGATGCAGTGTAAGGTCTATGACTCCATGCTGGCTCTTAGCTCCGACCTTCAGGCCGCCAGGGCTCTGACCATCATCTCCATCCTCGCCGGAATTTTCGCCCTCCTGCTCGCCGTGGCCGGAGGCAAATGCACCAACTGTGTGGAGGACGAGGCGGCCAAGGCCAAAGTTGGAGTGGCCTCAGGAGTGGTGTTCATCATCGCCGGGGTTCTGCTATTGATTCCTGTCTGCTGGACGGCCAACGCCGTCATCCGCGATTTCTACAACCCCCTTTTGCTCCAATCTCAAAAGATGGAGCTGGGGGCTTCACTCTTCATTGGCTGGGGGGCCGCTGCCCTGCTTCTGATCGGAGGAGGCCTGCTCTGTTGCAACTGCCCCAAGAAGACACAGAGTTCGTACGCTGCAAAGTACAACAAAGCTCCCCGCTCTGAGAGCTCTGCACCCATCTCTGGCAAGAACTTTGTCTGATATATGGATGAGAGGTAGAGAAAGACTGGGAAGAGACTATTTGTCCGCTACAAAAGACTGTCTTTAGCTAAAATCCAGATGTATGTACTGACTCTGTTTTTAAGTACCAGTTCCTCTATGGTGCTTCTGTATTAAAAATGGTGAGGGTATTTGATGGCTAAGAGGTGAACCACAGTGACAGTTTATTTGATGGAAATTACAGTTGGTATTGAACCACACCCGATGAGGGAAGTGAAATCCTTTTAAACAACCATGTAGTTTGATTTGATCTGGGCGTTAACTGTTCTTAAGCATGTTCGTGTAAATGTATTTTCAGTATATTTTGTTGATTGTTTTATCATTTTTTTACAGTTTTAATTTTGTGAGATGTATTCATGATTTTTTTAACATTGTGTATGTGTTACAGTCCATAGTTGTGAAACTTTGAATAAATATTTTTCAAATGTATTCAGTTTTATCCATTTGTATCAATAAACAACACATTCAATATGAAAATATACCTTATTAAGCACTAGTTCTATTAATACATTTGGAATGTATAGAATATCCTTACTTAACTAACAGGCAATTAAATATACAACTTTGCCCAGAAGACAACATATTTTGAAAGTGCTGCCTATTGGTCAATGAATGCTGAAGGTTGCTTGCATGGGTATTAATTAACTCAGTATTTCCTAGGTCAAATAGCAAACCAGGATCTGACAGGAACTGTTTTAAACAAAGCCTGCAAATGTTGCAACTCACTAACCACATTTTTATTCAAATTTGCATATGATATTCCATGGACCTGAAAATATCATGTGAATAAAATATTTGGTCAACAGAACAAACCCTGTTTGCCATAGAAGATCATTTGAGAATGAAACATGGTCTTGATCCAACTGGACAGGGAGTGGCACATCAAAAGAGCCTGGGACTAATAGTTCCTAACCTGTCTTTATATGTTATATAAACAGAATGAAGGGATGTGGCTGTATTGGAAAAAGTATAATAATGTAAACCCACACCTAATTAATCTGGTATAATTATTTCAGTCAATATTTATCCTAAAGATGCAGAACTACTTGGCCTCAGGAGCCAGCAGGCTTAGCCCTCCGTTCCTCCATAGGCCAAAACAAATTAAATAGTGAAAAGGCATGTGATGTTTAGCAGTAAACCGGTACATTGAGGGAGAGAGGGACGTGTTGTGATGAAACGGTGAATGCAGCAGGTGAATGTTTTAATGTTTCAGCACTGTGAAGGTGATCACTGCTGTCCTGTCCTCAGACTCCAAAAATGAAGTTAATTGTTTTAGCTGATGTTGTAATGCTAACATCACCGAAATAAAACATACTAAAATCTAGTAGTTGGCCCATTCAGAACATTCTACTGGTAAAATATACATTACAACCCACCACCATAGAAGTAGAATCTATTGTTGGCTAGATTAAATAAAACCAGTTTCAGTAAGGGGTTGGTACTTGTCACATTCTGTTTATTTTGTCCTTGTGTTCTTTAGAACCAAAGAAGACAGGTGTGAACAGCTGTAATACCAGACTGGTGTGAACCGGTCCAGACCAGACATGTGTGAGCAAGTGTAGATCGGAGACGTGTGGACAACAAAGTGCAGCTATTCATTACCCCCTACTGGATTGAGGAGGAAAAACACTTGCTCAATTAAACTGTACTCACAACTCAGCGTCAGAGGAATACATTACATCAGGGGTGTCCAAACCATTCCACAGAGGGCTTTGTGCCTGCAGGTTTTTGTTTTTTCCTATGAATTGGTTCCCAGTTCACCCCTAAACAACCAGATGAAGGTAGAAACTAACCAATTAGTAACCTAATTAGTCAATCAAGTACAAGGTGAGAGCAAAAACCTGCAGATACATGGCCCTCCTTGGAATAGTTTGTATGCATACATTTGTGCTTGCTGACTTCCTCTGATAACATACTTTAGTTAACATTACAGTGCGCTACAAAGAATTATGGAAGTGAAGAATTTACAATAACCTAATGGTAGCGAATTCCAAGGTTAGTGTTAAGTTTGACATTACAGTACTGAAGTTGAAAAAGATGCTTCCGTTTATTAGAATTTGCAACTACTGGAATGTTGATGGCATTTTCTGACCAACAGTATTTTTAAATTGCTTGAGCAAATTTCAAACTGAAACAGTATTGGCCCAAATCAAACATTATTTGCAAGATGTACTAACACATAACACATATTCAAGCAGTTGTGTAAAAACATAACTTAATATTTAATGAAAACGTATCTTCTATCAATCATTACAGTGTATTTATCTATCAATAAATACAGTGCATTCGGAATGTATTCCGACCCCTTAAACATTTTGTTAGGTTATGGTCATATTCTAAATGTGATTACATAATACATTTTCTTTATCAATATATACACTATATTTTATATGGACAATTTCTGGCAATTTTTTATGAAAACTAACAAAGAAAATTTTTCCATTTACAGGTACAGATGTAATGACAGGTGCATCCTGGCTCTATTGATCATGGGATGTTTCTACAATTTTGAGTCCATTCTATTGATTGGATGTCATTTGGAAAGGCACAGATCTGGAATAGAGTACCAAAATATCTGCAGCATTGTAGGTCTCAAAGGCTACCATTCTTAAATGGAAGAAGTTTGGAAAAACGAACACTCTTCCTCGTCCTGGCCATCTGGCCAAACTGAGCAGTTGGGGAAAATGGACTTTGTCAGGGATATTATTAAAATCCTTAAGAATCTGAGAAACTCCCCAAATACTATTGTACCAAGCTTGTACTTTAGTACCAAATAAGGCTAAAGGCAGTTATCACTGCCAAACGTGCTTAAACAAAGTACAGCATAAAGGGGTCTGAACACTCACGTAATTGTTTTATCAAGAGAAAAATGTCTGAATACTTTGACATTTGTACAAAATACACTGTACTACAACTATCAATACCCTAGCATGGTTAACCCTATTTAATATGCATTTGCCATTTGTTGATAATATGGTTATATGGTGTACCAAAAAATACCAGTAAACATATTATCACAGCGTGGACATACTTTTTTCTTACAATAATTATTTCTATAAAGATTACCAATACAGAATGTCCACAGCAAAATTTGAGGGACCATGTGGGGATAATGGAAAAATAAGGCTGCCTTTTTTTTTGTTGATATTCATGATCATGGGTAGCATTGTGCATTAGTCATCTTAGTAAAATAATTTTATGGAAAACAATACAGCCCATGCTATGATAATGTTTACTTGCCTTTTATGTTACAGACTGTAATTCTAGTATGCACAAATCAACATAAATTACTGTTCACTGTACTTGAAAGAAAAGCAAACATTTTTGTCCATTAAAATGAAATAAAATTGTATCAGAAATACAATGTAGACATTGTTTATGTTGTAAATGACTAATGTTTCTGAAAACAGCAGATGTTCAATGGAACATCTATATAGGCGGGCAGAGGCCTATTATCTGCAACCATCAGCTCTGTGTTCCAATGGCACATTGTGTTTGCTAAGCTAAGTTTATAATTTTGAAAGGCTAATTGATCAATTAAAAACCCTTTTGTGATTATGTTAGCACTGCTGAAAAATGAGAAAACACCTTTTTTAGACTAGTTCAGTATCAGTGTTTGTTTTTAATGAAACAAAGAACTTTCTTCTGAAAATGATCAGTCTATTCTTGTTCTTGGAAATTAATGCTATTCCACGTGAGAAATTGCCAGGAAACTGAGGATCTTGTACAAGGATGTGTACTAACTGTACAACTCTCTTCACAAAACAGTGCAAACTGTCTAACCAGAATAGAATGACGCCCCTGTGCATAACTGAGCACATTATTATCCATTATGAAAGTACTTCAATAATAGTTACCGCAAAAGAGCAATCTCAATGTCAACAGTGAAGAGGCAACTCTGGGATGCTGGCCTTGTAGGCATAGTTCTTCCCCTGTCCAGGGTCTGTGCTCCTTTGACCATCTTAACCTTTTCTCTTTTTGGCCAGGAGTTGTGATAAACAGACACAAAGACAGATATAGAGTGAAAGACATTGTTCTATGCCTGGAAGCTTTCTTTAGGTCCTTCACAAAAAGTTTAGACCCCTGAGAACAAAATCCACATAGAGCAGAATACAAGGCTGAGGAATATCTAGTGTCAGCTTTCCCCTTTTGTTTGGTAAAGAAACAAAAACTCAAACCCCACCCTCTTTCCCTCCTTACAAAGTTTGAACTATATAATATGATTTAATTTACTCATGTGACCACAACAGAAACAGAATGAAAACAGGTTCACTGTTCAGTCGGGGGGAGACAAAAAACAAAGCAGTGAGAGGAGAGAATCCAGTGCAACCTTTCCGTGGTCAAGACAGTGACTGGGCTTTAAGGAATAGTCTAATCTAAACAAATCTATTTGAGGTAAAAATCAACTAGAAAGAGTGTACAGGGAAATTGTGTTCTGGGAAGTAACAAAACCCTCTGTAACTGCCATCAGCAAACAGAGTGTACCAGGAGTAGTAGTCAACTGTAACCATGGCTTCTCAGGGTCTCCAGATGATGGGAGTAATCCTGGCCATGATTGGCTGGATCGGGGCCATCATGACTTGTGCCATGCCCATGTGGAGGGTGACAGCCTTCATCGGTGCCAACATTGTCACTGCTCAAGTCATCTGGGAGGGGTTGTGGATGACCTGTGTGGTGCAGAGTACGGGTCAGATGCAGTGTAAGATCTACGACTCCATGCTGGCCCTGCCCCAGGACCTGCAGGCTGCCCGAGCCATGGTCATCGTGGCAGTGATCTTGGGTGTCTGTGGAGTCATGATAGCCGTCGCTGGAGGGAAATGCACAAACTGCATGGAGGATGAGGCGGCCAAAGCCAAAGCCTGCGTTGTCGCCGGGATCGTCTTCATTATCTGCGGCTTCCTCCTCCTCATCCCTGTGTCGTGGTCAGCCAATACCGTGATTAGGGACTTCTATAACCCGTTGCTGATTGAGGCCCAGAGGAGAGAGCTGGGTGCTTCACTGTACATTGGCTGGGGCTCCGCTGGACTTCTTCTACTGGGAGGGGGGCTGCTTTGCTGCAATTGTCCTCCCAAGGAGCCCAAAATTGGTAAAATGGGACGGCCATATGTGGCCTCTAAATTTGCCCCAGTCAGGACACCCTCTTCATCCATGAACTATGTGTGAGTTCATATTTGAGTCAGTGTTGGATGCAGGGGTGGTATTGCATATAGACTTAGGGCTGTATTGGAGACGCGTTCGGCATAGCGGAAAAAGAATGGGATACTCTGTATCGCTTTTCCAATTTTTAAAATGTTGTGTGCTTTACTTCGCTTACTCTGTGTTATCAATGTTTTCTATTTCATGAGGTTCTGTCTAGTCTTCCAATCTCCTGTGTGGAAGATTTTGTTAAGCTCTCATTACTGTTTTTATTATTTTTCATACCAAATGAAATCTCAAACTTGTGAATCATATTTTACTAGTGCAACTATATACTCATGTAGGCATCAACAAACCAGTTACATAGTACATTATTGGTCTGTTTCAGAGAACCACATTCTGTGAGAGGAGTTTGTTCGTTTCATTATAAAATATTTGCTATACTGTATTTGGATTTTACACTGATGTCCTGCCTTGTGTGTAACAACTGTTGTATCACCTGCAAGCTTGTAATAAAATATAATACATTGAATGCAATGATTTCCTCAACATTTATTTATAGTCTATTATGCTTTATTAGGTCTCTGGGAGAATTCACAGGCAAACCTAGAGTAGTGGACACAGAGTATCGGACACGCCTCACCTACAACTCAAGAGCATTCCACCGAAACGATTCAGTGGTTACATCGGTGACTCTGAAATTACGTTTTTCCTGAGGAAATCTATTTTTGATGTTCAGAGAACTGGGCCCAGTTTCCTAAGGCTACATGTAGCATTATTGAGACTAAATTATGATCAAACCACCACGCATGTCATTATCTATAAAGTGCCAAATTACGGCCGTTTGGAATGGGATTATGACAATTTTGGGGCTTGGAATGGAATTATGTCATGAATACGTTTTGAAGTATAGCCTATTGCATTTTGATAGGGCTTGCTTACTTATCAGAAGCATTTAATATCGCTGGTGATGTATTCAACTGCTACTTTGGCATCAAATAATAAAATGTAAAACATATTAATGGTGGACGAAGTTGTTATTAGAAACCAATGGGTGTTTACTTCAGCCAATCAAAATCATATCGCCGGAAATCGATGACGTGACATCCAATTATCAATTCCTCCCGTAGCATTTGAATATAAGTTACATAGCAATCAACACTAATTGGGAATATAAAGCATTGTGAGAAAAATCTATCCTAATTGTTTGAAATACAAATGCCCAGCTAACACCTTACCTAACCACGACCAATCGTGACATTATGGATTGCTAATGGTTTGGTAATTTCATGACATTATCTTTTAAAAACGTGGTGGTAACGTTATCTGAAGGTAACTGCTTGGTAATCTTTCTAAACCTCCTCAGCACGTAACATCCTACGTAACTACAAACGGTAAATATTAATTCTTATTTTCGTTGCTACAATGTTCTTTGCTTACAAAGTCATTACTGCCACTACATCGGAAACAACGTATTCCAAATATTTCCAAGTTTAAATCTACAGATTCCCAATAATTATATTCACACAAATTGTAAACTTTCTAATTTACTTGTGTAGCCTACATTGTAGTACTGTAATATACCAAGCTGTAACTACTGCAGGTAGCGCAAGTTTTCTTTTAAGGTATACATGGCTAACTAGCTACTGCTGCCGCTAGCTAACAGTAATGTATGACTACGTTAAACATCGGTTTAGTTCGTGAAGCCAACATCATTTCGGGCGCAACGTCATAATTTCGGGACGTGTTTAACTTCTTTACAAAGCAGATAGATAACTATCTGTCATTTAGCTAAAATCACTTTGGTAGTTCCCATCGAATTACAGTACTGTCTTACAAGCCAACTAACGTTAGCTTAAAAGTTAGCAAGCTACACTACGTCAACTACTAACTAGCTTGGTAACTTTTTTTCAAACAAATGAACATCGAGTCATCAGATGTACTCAAATGTAACAATTTTTACTATGAGTTCCACAATTAATTATTCAGATATCGATAAAAATAAGTTATGAATTTAATCAAATGATTAACACTGTTTTATATTGCTTTTAACTTCATTGTCCATGTCCAGGTGAAGCAACGGGTCCAACGGCAGAGGAAGGTGAAGATAGAATTAAAGACCACTCCCTCATTTCTGACATCAAGGAAGAGTGAAGTGTCTGTCTTTGCTTGTGTGATTGTATTTTATCAGTTGGATAATATTAATTGTTTCCTTTCAATGTATTGCAAATTTTTTTCTTCATGATTTCTCAATTCTTCACCATTTGAAAATAAAATAACCCAAAGAAGAGTTAAGCATTCATATTGGCTTCTGTTCTTAGATTATAATTATTGCAAAATGGCCAGTTTGATAATATTTAAAAAAAAATTATCAGTTTGTAGCTGGAACACAAATGTCAATTATTGGATAAGGATAGAACTGTACTAGCGGAAAAAACTACTTTTTATCATGGCTATTGCCATTGAAGACCTACAGTTTCATTGGAGTTAATGAGATTTGCTACTTCATTCTTCCTGATGGTTATGTCCCACACAGTTTTGATTTTAATTTATGTGCTGTTTACCAACTTGGGAGTGTGAGGTGGGTGATATATTTTTTATTACATAAATGTTCTGGTTTGTTTGTAAATGCATCTACTTTTTTGTTACATATGGGGGTCTTGTATATTACAGGATATGTCATGTAATTTGCCAGGTGAAAATGTCTGGACTGATGCTCTAACAGCATTGCCATTATTATTTCTGAGAAGGGGTTGATAAAATAAATGTATAATATTTATGCATTATACCTCACTGTAAAACTAAATGTCGATGTAGAACCCTGTTGAAATGTGTTGTGCACGTTTCAGATTTCATGGAACATTTAGAGCAGGTGAACAAAAGGTTGGAGAAAGTTGTCAAAATGTTGACAGGACAGAAATAAACTTAGCTGTATATATTCTAGCTGTATGTATGAATATAAAATTGTAAGAGGAAAAGGGCAATGAATTGTCAGCTGGATAGGATGCCTGGAATTTGCGATTACCGACTGACAATCTTTGAAATACAACGTTACTACATCATCCTAGCAACCAACTGATAATGTCAATTTGTTGCGCTGTAGCAACAACAAGAAACCTTTCACTGCCTAATTTTGGTTGCCAGGTAATGTCGTAACAACATTGTGACAACCGAAAATTGTTAGTTGGGTGAAACGTAAGAGAAAACATTAATGTTCTTCTCGACGAGGTAGAGGCACCTGCACCTATCCATCAAATAATAGTAACAGTAAGATGCAGGCTTTCAGACTTGTGAACTGGTAATTTTGACAACTTAATCAGACTATTTCTTGTTTTACGTAAGTTTTTCTTCATCCTCAGTTGACCAATTCCATTCAGTAACATTTACATCTAGTCACACTTATTATTACATTTTCTAAATAAATGTGTCTAAAACAAAACAGTTTTGATAAGTTGTATTCATTCTATTGCCTTGATATTAACTGTTTGCGATTACTCGTGTTGAGTGAGGCTTTATTTCACAAAAACGGTGAAGTGATTGTTCCGATCGAATGGTCCGGAGCACTCGTTAATTAACGAGCAATGTTACGTGTCACTTAAGAAAACATGCTTTTGGGAAACACACATAACGATGCACTTATGTGCATCTTACGATCATTTTAGGGCTTTGGGAAACCGGGCCCTGTACCGCCAGCCTGATGTTAGGAGGGAAAACAGTTTGTGGCATGAATGTGAAAGGTCCCTCATGATACTACGTGCCCTAAGCAAACATTGCTTGCACTGGAGGTCTGAGATGGCTAGGAGCTGGGTGCCAGTGATGTGCCAGCCGGTTTTCACCACCCATTGCAGGGCTTTCCGGGCAGACACTGAGTATCTGCCAAACCACACTGTGGTGCAGTTAGTCAGAGACTCTCAATTGTGGAGCGGTGAAAGTCCTTCAGGCTCCTCAAAAAGTTCAGGCGCTCTTGTGCCTTTTTGACTGGGATTGAGGTGTTGATTGTCCAGAAGAGGTCCTCTGCAATGTGGAGACTCAGGAATTTGAAGTTGGGTACACTGGCTGTGTTGGTCGGGTTCTTTGGCCGGTAGTCTGAGATGGCTTGACAGCCCTGCCACGTGCATCGAGGTCCAGAGTTGTTATTGAAGTGCTACTCAATCTGCAGTTTGTGGTCATATTTAGCCATCTCGATGCCTCTGCATCATTGGATCGGAAAGCAGCATTGCATGCCTTCAGGAGTTTTCTGACCTATTTTCTTCCAAGGCTTCTGGTTGTGGAAGGTTTTTATTAGTTTATGGGTGATCACATTGTTGATACAGATGCTGCTGTAATCCAGAACGGAAGAAGCATATGTTTCTGTGTCCGTATGGGAGTCAAGGATGTCCAGAGTAGCAAACAAACAATCTCCAGACAGTGTGTTGAAACTGTTATTAGTGGAGAATCTGACCCCTCTGGCCGCATTTTGACCACACTGATGGTTTCACACGATTAATAAGGGGTAAATACTAGAGGTCAACCGATAATGGATTTTTCAAGGACAATAATTATATTTTGGAGCAGGAAAAAGCTGACAGCCAACTAATTGGGCAATAATACCCCCCCGACTGTTGAAATCAACATCTAAGGAAAATAATATACCCAAATAAACAAATAAATAAGGACCTGAACATCAAACTGAATGTTTCTAGTATGCAAAATAACATTGTGAATGGGAGCTATATCAGAGTATGTTAGCCTTTCTTTCACTGCCAATATAGCCATTAAAATTCCAGAAACCTGGCCATATAAAACAGCTACTATTTCAACACACAGTTGCTGGTCATATAATTAGAATATCATCAAAAAGTTTATTTATTTCAGTAATTCCATTCAAAAAGTGATACTTGCATAATGTATACAGTCATTCCACACAGACTGATATATTTCAAGTATTTTTTATGATTATAACTGACATCTAAATCTGCTGGTGTTGGTCCACTGTGTTTTCTGAGGTCCAAGGTCAATGCAGCCATCTACCAGGAAGTTATAGAGCACTTCATGCTTCCTGCTGCTGAACTTTATGGAGATGCACATTTCATTTTCCAACAGGACTTGGCACCTGCGCACAGTGCCAAAGCTACCAGTACCTGATTTAAGGATCATGGTATCCCTGTTCTTAATTGGCCAGCAAACTGGCCTGACCTCAACCATATAGAAAATCTATGTGGTATTGTGAAGAGGAAGATGTGATACGCCAGACCCAACAATGCAGAAGAGCTGAAGTCCACTATCAGAGCAACCTGGGCTTTCATAACACCTGAGCAGTGCCACAGACTGATCGACGCCATGTCACGCCGCATTGCTGCAGTAATTCAGGCAAAAGGGGCCCCAACTAAGTATTGAGTGCTGTACATGCTCATACTATTCATGTTCATACTTTTTATTAGGCCAACATTTCTAAAAATCAATTTTTGTATTGGTCTTAAGTAATATTGTAATTTTCTGAGATACTGATTTGGGGCTTTTCATTTGTTGTCAGTTATAATCATCAAAATTAAATGGAATGAAAACACTTAGTCTGTGTGGAATGACTGTATACATTATGCAAGTTTCACTTTTTGAATGGATTTACTTAAATAACTTTTTGATGATATTCTAATTGTATGACCAGCACCTGTATAAGACATGTTTTAAATAGTCATATAATAGCTAATACCATGCAAATTATGTCAGTTTCCATAAGATGTCTAGGCTATGGGTACAGAAGAGCTTTTGACAGTTTTTTTTTTACTAATACTGTAATTTTGTCATTACCAAACATATTTCCTAATTGGATCGATGAGCAATAAATTGTATAGATTTAAATAGAGTAACATGGGACAAGACACGCCCAGAGGCAAGAAGACCCCCACCATGTAACTAACAGAAACCAAAGTATGTCACCATTATTTTTTACAAAACCTCATCTGGCTGACACTAGTCTTAATCAACGACATATTTCCACTGCATCGTCACACCTTCTCAGCCAACTATTAAAAACGTTTTCTTCAGGATCTAATTTTAAGGCTGGGATTTAAAACATTGCCTTATTTAAACAATAATACATTTTATTTAACTGTATGAAATGGTTTGTAAAAAAACAGGGCCAATTCTCAAAATCCCTAAGGCATTATCTTCAGTATGGATAAGATTCCCTGGGTGGCAACTAACCCCATTGGGGGCATCTTAACCCAGTAGCAGAAAAAAATGCCCCTTTCCTTAAAAAAATATACATTTTATTAATTACAAATTAATCTGCAAGCTATAGCCATTTATTATACTTTATAATCCATTACCCTAAGCATAGCAACTTCAACATACAAAAAAATCCCTAAATCCCCATGTTTATGGTTATTTTAATTTTAATCCGTTACAAAAAAAATAAAAACATGTAAAAAATACAGTAAAAAGCATGGCAGCAGGGTCGCCAGAAAAAAAGCTGTAAAATAAAAGGGTATTCTTGTAAGAAAAAACAAGCGATAAACTGTAAAAATACAAGCCTTCATTACTGTGTTTTTACAGACTTTAATTGTAATTACATCCAAAAATCCAATCTATTTAAGCAGTATTGACCATGACAAAAGTTAATTGTCCTGTTAAAACATAGATGAAACTCATTAACAGATAACAAATCATTGCTAAAATAAGACATTTGCAATGAATCTACAAAGGAAAATGTTTCATTCATTTTCGTGTACATTTATGTACTTAAACTGTCAAATAACAGAAACATTTTGTAGGACAACACCGGGAAACTGCATTTTCCTTATTTAGGACTGTATTGCTACAGACTTCAGTTGTTATACAATCGAAAAATACTATATTTTAAGTGGTATTGAATTGTCCTGTTAAAACATGGATGAAACACCTTAGCAGATGGCAAATCACTGCTAAAATTAGGATGTTAGCCATTAATTTACAAAATACATTAATTCATGGTTATTTAAATATTGTAAGAACAAACCGAGGAACTGAAAAAATATAATTTCTGGTGATGAAAGTAGTGGATTGTCCTGCTATGAAAGAAATATTGAGAAAGAACTTCATATTGCATTTATAAGTTTATTTGCCAAATTCAGGTCATGGTACAGGACAAATAAATCAAATGTCAACTTCAATAAGGATTCTCACACCATTAAAACACAAGCAGGTTGTTATTCACGAATGTTATAAAACGTTGTTCTCTAAAATAATACCCAGAATTAGGAGCTGACAGAAAATGTCACATGTAAATACTTTGCGCCCATGCAAGAATAATTGTGTAGCAAACTTTCATTCCACCTTAAAGTTTCCAAATAAAAGAGCCTCATTGTAATCTACTGTAGGCCTATATTCCATGTGTCCCTTCTCAGATAATGAAATTTATTTTTCTGACATGTTAAAGCTGCATTATGTAGCCAAAGTTCCCTTGTTGCCACCATCTATTCCGTTTTTGAAAGCACAGAGCACTTTTGCAGAGCTACACTGGTCTCAAATATTGGGTTTTGGACCATTGCTCCTGCTGTCTGGGACATATTGCCCATATATACATATAAAAAAATAGTTGTGCATTATGGTTTTGATACAGACGAGGTACAGCTTTTTATTCCACCAGTCTATCCTCAATCCAAACTGCTTCACTCAACCACTTCCTTCACCTAGATTCTCCTCTAATTTATTTTAGTCGGTACACTGATGAGCAAAAACATTGACCACTCAGAGGTGAAGCGAATAACGAATAAGGGCACCTGTCAAGGTCTGAGGAGATTAAATGGTAAGCAAACAGTCAGTTCTCTTAGTCAACTTGTTGGATGCCGAGAAATGGCCAGGAGTAAAGACCTCCGCAAATTGTTATGTCTAGACGACTGGGTTAGAGAATCTCTGAAACGACAAGGCTCGTGCTCCCTGATGGCAGTGGCCTCTTTCAGCAGGATAATGTACCATTTCTACACTGCACACGGTCTTTGTGAATGGATCAAGGAACATGATTAAGTGTTCAAGGTAGTACCCTGGTCTCCAAATTCCCCAGATCTCAATCTGATTGTGCTTCTGTGGGATGTGTTGGACAAGTACAGTCCACAGTAGCTCCACCTGGCAACTTAAAGGACTGGAAGGATTTGCTTCTAATATATTGTTGCCAGATACCAAAGGACACCTTCAGGGGTCTTGTCCATGTCTTGCTGGGTCAGAACTAACAACAGCATATAAGGCAGGTGGTCATGTTTGGGCTCAGCAGTGTATACTAAAATTGGATTTTCTGCTGCAAATGTGTACCCATTCAAAACATCTGTCAAAACACTTCAGACCATTTTGACCATATTAAATGTAACAGGCTATTTTGCATGTGGATTGGTGTGTCTATGATCGTTGTGTTAATGAGAAAGTGATTAATAACATTATCAAAGTCTGCTGACATATAAGCAATTAGCGTTCACTCTTTTACCCCGGCCCTGAAATGTAGAAGGGAGCGTGAACTGGAGTACGAATATGAATCTCTGTTGAGTCCCGAATATGAAACTCATTTCACCTCAGTCTTGTTTCGTTATCTATACGGGTTTAATAAACGCGTCCAGTTTGATACTCAGTAACTGTTAAACAATTATGACATTCTAATGTAGTAATCCCTCCTATAGTCTAAGAAGAAATAAACAAAATCTACAATCGAACACATCATTTAGGACATTTAATTTTGTATGTGTCAGGTTTCTAAATAATTTGCAAACAAATGCACACAATATCAATACGCACGACTATCATTTTTTGGTGTGAATTCGTGCGAGCTCAAAAATAATTCCGTACCGGGAATCCACTCCACGAGCTACTTGTTATCGGATGTGGCATCGTTGCACACTTGCACAAAGGGGCCATCGGATGATCTAATTAGCCCTTACACCCTCGATCATTTTTGCGACCTCAACTTTGGGAAATGTATGCCAATGACAGAGGCACCCGTAAACACGCAAATGGAGTTGCGTCCATTAGGGATTTAGCGTAAGCTTACGTTGTCAACTTTTATGTAGGCTATGCCGCTGAAATCAACGTAGAACCAACGCTGTAGGCTACATCGTGTGTTTTTCAATGTTGAAACTCACTTAAGCCCTGAAAATACGTTTATACACAGTCATCTAGCCAGAAAGTGCGCATGCTTTTACATTAGGCCAAACATCTGATACATTCGATATGTTCCTAATACGATAATAACATTATTCATGACTTTATTTACACTAATATTGATTAGTAAAACCAAAAAGGAAACGGTAGCATAGGCACACATTATAGTTTTCTTCGTCTTTTGAAGTGCTTCAGATCTGTTGCACAATGTCTATGAATAGTCCTCTTGCACCGTTAAGTATAATTCCATGCATTTCAGTTATTTTCTCTTTTCAGCCATGAACATTAAATGAACTCATACAAATTCCTTCACCGACGAAGAAGACTTTGGCGCGGTGTATTTTGTTCCATTATAGGGTACTTCAATTGACCAGCAATGGCAGCACAGTAAGCCGCCCTGGATCAGAAGCAGCACGACGCGCCACAGCCGACGTACGCCTAGCTCTCTCTTCCGCGAATCCGCTAACATAGGATTATAGAAGCCATTAATGATAGTTCTCGCTGGCAGGCTGACAGTTACCAGACTCAGCGCGACTGCCACAAGGAAGAACACCCCTGCAGTAATTGTTACCCGGGCCTTTATGTACTGGTCTCCGATGCAGGTGGTGCATTTCCCCCCAACAATCGAGAGTAGGAGCCCGAAAAAGGCCAGTAGAATGGCTATGACCGGCATGGCTAGTGTCGCTTGGAAATCCATTGGTAAGGCGAGCATGGAGTCGTAGACCTTACACTGGATTGTCATCCAGCCATCCAGTGGCACTCCCAAATGTTCTGCGCCAGCATGATGTTTTGTCCGATAAATTCTGTAACTTTCCACATGGGCTGAATGCAAATTATGATGTTCCCCGTCCAGTCCAGCACCGACAGCCCGGTGCCCAGAATCTGCAGACCCATATGAGCCATTGTTACCGAATACCGAACACAAATGCCCCTGTTCCTCATGATCTCCCTGTCCTCCACAAATCGCACCCAGTCGGATGCGATTTTATAGTGGAGCCCCTCCAACCTTGGGGTTGGCTTTGTCTCAGTAACTAACAGATGTACACATCTATCACTTGGTCTTGTGAAGGGACAGGCAACGTAGGGACAGTTCCTCCCTGCAGCTTTGTTCAAAATCATGGAAGGATGCCTTGGAATTTACCGTAAAATGTTACCAAGACAAAGTCTAAAATCGAGTTGTTGCGGCATCATGTCTTGTTCAATATGTGGGAAAATATCGTTTCGTATATTGATCCAAGACAGCAGTTCTTTTCAGGCCAATACACAAGCATGTTGACATAAAGAGAACTGACATAAATACATGTATATGTGTGTGTGTGTGTGTGTGTGTGTGTGTGTGTGTGTGTTTAGTATGTTTATATACACATTTTTAGAACAAATGTATTAAATGAGGGTAAACAAAGAAACTAGTTGGCATGACTTTTAATTGATGTTTAAATTATTTTGATTACAGGACTGAGAAAAATCTGCCATCGTCCATTAAGAAACCAAAAAAATAAATACAATTGCCTGAGATTGATCTTAACACATTTTGAATAGTTAAATGTATGTTATTAGAGTGCTGAAAAAAGAAATATGATGACGTTTAATTTTGAAAAGTTACATCATGCCAATCGGGAACCGATTCAGTGGAATGGCCCTTTTGTTGGTCTGTTGAAGCTTAAAACATCTGATAGAATTATGTTTTTACAAGATGACTACATTCTCAATTGTGATATTTCCATCACATCCGATCTTTTCATTTTTCGAAAAATATTTTCATATCAGATATTTTTCCGCCCTATCAGTGCAAAAATGAATAATGCGATTGGGAGAACAGGAAAAAATTGCTTTGTGTATTGTATTTCTCGAGGCATAAGGGAGGTTGAAAATAAACAATTAAGATACATGTGTAAAAACAATTAGAATACATGTGAAAATCAAAATATTTGTATTCTAAGGCACAGTTCTAAAAATAATTGTTCAGATAAATACGCACTCGACATTCAGATATTAATCAGGGTTTGCATCTTCAGTAGGGTGGGAAAAATAATAAAGCTAATAAGCTTGTTTGGACTATTAGACAAAGTTGCTGTTAAGTAGGCCTATTATTAATTATTTAGGTTACGTTGCGGTGGATATTGGAACGACTGCGTAGGCAGAAATCCAGATCCACAGGTGTTTTCAATTGGATCAATAAGCAACCACACCCTGGCAGGTGCGTATATAGGCTGCTGTCTGCAGCTGGTTTACAAGTGTTCATACAAACATTAGGCTTTATTTTAAACAGCTTAAGCAGGTACTTCCGCGAGCCTTGTCGGAGTATAGAAAGGTAGAAAGCTATGCCGTCGGCCGGTCTCCACGTTCTGGGCATCGCTCTTGGAATTATAGGTTGGATTGGAGACATCGTTATCTGCGCCCTTCCAATGTGGAAAGTGACGGCTTTCATCGGCAATAACATCGTAACTGCGCAGACCTTCTGGGAAGGCCTTTGGATGAACTGCGTCCAACAGAGCACAGGCCAGATGCAATGTAAGATTTATGACTCCATGCTGGCTCTCCCGCGGGACTTACAGGCCGCAAGAGCTCTGGTTATTATCTCCATTCTCGTGGCTGTTC
>JACXGJ010008153.1:18054-28204 GCA_016801105.1 Esox niger | reverse complement strand
CTAGAAGCCTGTATCAGACAAGAATGGGACAACATTCCTATTCCTAAACTTGAGCAACTTGTCTCCTCAGTCCCCAGACGTTTGCAGACTGTTATTAAAAGAAGAGGGGATGCCACACAGTGGTAAAAATGGCCTTGTCCCAACTGTTTTGAGATGTGTTGATGCCATGAAATTTAAAATCAACTTATTCTTCGCTTAACATTATGCATTTTCTCAGTTTAAACATTTGATGTGTCATCTATGTTGTATTCTAAATAAAATATTGAAATTTGAAACTTCCACATCATTGCATTCTGTTTTTATTCACAATTTGTACAGTGTCCCAACTTTTTTGGAATCGGGTTTGTACTTTTGCTCATCTAAAAATGCTGTGGTCTAATACAAACAATATGTCCTGAGTTCTATAACACATCTTGTTGTGAATACCAGGAAATCAAAGCTGAATTTCTGAACTCTTGTCTCATACTCATCTTTTGATCTTAAACCCAAATGTCTTCAGTGACCAAGAGAAACAAAGGAATTTGCCTTTCCAATACTTTTGTTATCCTACATAATCTGTCATTTTGCACAGTCCATTTTCCCTCCTATTTTGGCTTCGGACATGGTCTTCTTTGGGTGGAGAGATGCATTGTGTTTTTTGCCAGACATACTGTATACTTTTGCATTCAGGCTAAAAACTTCAATTTTGTTCTAATCTGAATAGTGCACCTTATGCTACTTGGACCCAGAATCTACAACATCCTGTTTGCCACCCTCCCGTATCGGCAAGATAAGTGGAGTGCTTGTAATATTATTGTCACCTGCACACATAGACCCGACTTTGCCATAAAGGCCTGAAGCTCCTGGAAACTCACGACTGATTTCTTGGTAGCATCAACAGCCTGATCAATGCAAGTTCTGTGGTGTCATACACCTTCTACTTCTTAATAATATTATTTGCTCCAATTGATAGACAAAGACTATATTCCATTGCCTTGGGTCTATCCACAACTATATCACATAGTATGTTTAAAAGTGCCTTGATGCCCATAGTAGATTCTTTGTTTTGAATTGCACTATTAAGCAGTGGAGTTCTCTATGAAAAGCTGCTTTTATTCTGAACTAATCAGCACCACTAGAACTGATTTCAGATGGAAGGTAAATGTTTTATTCATTTTCAGATAAAAACTAATAACTTGGATATTGTGGGTTACTGTATGTATATAAAGCTGGGAATAGTCAGATTTTGTTTTGATTTCAGGCTGTTAGACAGAAAAGGCAAACAAAAGAAAAAATGGAGTGGTCACTTTCTATACCCACTGTAGATTTTGGATAGTTTAAATTGGACTGGTATACTCAAATACTCCTAAATGCAGTATCATTCTGACTGTATTTGACATTGTTCTTCTTGTTATATTCACTTTGCTTAATTAACTAGATTGTTTAGTGGCAAAACTCAAGCATTTCACAACACCTGGCTGAAATTGTAGCTACAACTATTCTTTACACACTTAACCAAAAAATATATTTCATGGAAACTAAACTTTTGCTGTAGCTACAATTGTGAAGGGGGCCAGGCATATATATTTTCTGGGGGCCCAGGATTCCTTGCGACGGCCCTGATACACATAAAACAAAATGTACATGTAGACACAACAGGCATTGAAAACATGAAATGACAGCAACTACAGGCACAAATGAAAAGTAAAAACAGTACAGCCAAATTATGCATGACAGAATGTGAGTGATTTCCTGTGGTGTGACTGGCCAGGCTCGTGTATCTTGTCATGGACAGCATATGCATCATCACCCAACTCCATGCCCGGGGATGTCATGGTATTCAACGTCATTCTTCGCCTGGAGGATCTCTGAGTAGACAGGCATCATATTCAATCGCCATCATCATGGTCACCCCTAACCTATCCATCTCCAGGCATCTCTGAAGAGAGAGGAGCGGTGTCGGGAGACTAAGCAACCCTATTAAGTTACATCATACCCTCTCCTTATAAACATCACATCCGCAATGCATAATTAGATAGCTAATTCTTATTCATCCTTCCGTAATGCTTGATTCCTGTATTTCCATTGGTGTGAAATGGATTTCCCTGCTGGGAATAACTGATATATGATGCAATAAGTGTTGACACAGTGACACTTCGTTGTGTGACATTAATCACTTCCATGTGCGATATTGCTATTGGGATTGTGTGCTCTGTTTTATGGTCACTTATTGACTGTGCGTTACGAAGGGTCAAAGGTGAGGAGAGCGGTCGAGCGCTTCATCGGTCAGGTGTCTATGGTCGATAGAACTTCAGCTGTGAAAAATATCAGATTTTGATTAAAGCTGTTTTTTTATCTGTCTAGTCCAATTCAACTACATCATCCATCCTGTCTTCACCCCTTTCCCTCTCATTTTTCCTCTTATTTCTTTCACAGGTACCTATTCTCCCATGTGTTTTTGTTGTGTTCAATTTCCTTTAGGCTAACACCAACAATATACTACAACAGCACCATATAGTCTGTAAGAAAGATTGAAGTTGAAAATAACAAAGAAATTTAAAAATCAAAAGAAAATAATTTAAAAATCAATTTGTGATTTGCACTCAGACAGTACTACATAAACAACATAGACAATTCCAACAATGGCCAAGGTACAATAGCAAATCGGTGGAGGAAAACATGTTTTTCTAAGACAACATAATTACAATGCCAAGCATTTAATGGTCTACTTGTTGATTCTATTTAGCTAACATCGTCAGAATGTATGACAATTCATTGTTAGAGGACAAATATCCTTCAGATTACTTCAATACATACAATTCAATACATACATACAAGTAATGCATATTTTACAGTTGTGAAAAAAAAGGAGGGACAGTTTTTTAACAGTTTGAAATGTAACACCTCTAATGTGATAAAATAAGCACATACATAAATAATCTTGCCTATGGTAATTGTAGATTTTGATTTTAACATGGAAAGCATTCTGAATATGCAATGCAATGAATCATGGCATTTCTTGCAGCTCCTATCAACCAATCCCCAGTAGCCATTCTTTCATGCATGCACTGCACCAGAAAACTACATGAGCTCCCTTTTCCCACAATCCTCTGGGAGTCTATGTGGAGCAGGCTTGTTCTCTGCAGTTTCAAAGGGACCACGTGCTGGGAAACTTGTATGATTAAATATCCACATTTCTTTACAGTTCCATTGCAGATTTCCTTACTACACCACACTGGCTTCCCCCAGGCAATATAATCTTTTCAGAAATGTGACCAGGCCCTGCTCTCTGTTAACATTAAAAGGATGTTACTATATGTGTGTTTTTCAGATGGAGTTCAGAATAAAGATATAATTAGCTTCTCTCTGTTTGTGTGTGGGTGGGTGTGTGTGTGTTTCTCTGAGAGTGACCTAACCCAGAAGCTGTGGTTCCAATATCTCTCTGCATGTTTATTGGCTAATTATAATAAATGGGGCAGCAAGTAATTCAGCCTGAGATACTGCTACAGTTTACCACCACATATGCTAGGGAACTCAAATTTCTGTCAACTGTATAACTCACATTTCCATAATGTTTACCCATATGTTTGAACGAAAAGTTCACAATATGTCACTTGTTTATTTAATAAGTTCAGCCCTAACTAGACCCAGCTGTTAGTTTATTATTTTTATCTTTTTTTCTAAACGTCAGTCCATACATTTTATGTTTACCCAGAGACTCTGTCAAAAGCGACTAAGCTGTCACAAAACATTTTCAGTGAAATTAGATTTACAATCTCTATTTTTACCTAGCAAAGCTGGAGATGTATTCAACACTGTGGATTTGGTTTGCCAAGTCGCCATAGTTACCACTGGGGAACTAATCTCGGTCTCTGTCCAAATGACACTTTTTCATATGGTGCATTATATGCAGGGACCTTTCAATTCTTTAACAATTGTGAAAATATATATTTACTGTAATGTTAGACACTATGACAATTGAACTGCATTATGAAGGCCTGTAGATGTTTAAATGCAAAATTTTTCAATTCTGCAAAAGGTCTGCAAGAATGTAGGTTTACTAACAACTAGACCATGAGTTCATTCTATAGGTTCCAGAGTTTCACACAATATTACCTCCATCGTATGGTGTACCAGAATCACCTGTCAGACACTCCACTGTATGTAAGACAAACCACCCAATAACTGTACATTGAACTAAACCAATACATTCAAAATGACAGGAAACTACGATGTGGAAATTAGCATTAAAATATCTAATCTAAGTACCCTACAATAAACATGTGCACAGTGGAAATAAGCACTTAAATATCTAAGTGCCCTACGATAAAATTTACATCTGACTGCAACTGTGTACATTAGGGAAGCAGGCAATTTAATGCTGCACGTAATTAGATTAGATTTTTCACTTGTTATGTTCATCCACCTTTTGATACTTCAGACAGCATCCACTTAGAATATTACTGTGTCTAAGATCAATCTTCCCTTTAAGATCCTGCTGGAAGTAGATCCCACACATAATGGCATTCATGAGAATAGACTCAACTTTCAGCAGTTTCTCTTCTTTTCTGTTAAATTATTCCAATAAACATGGAGAACGAGGAAAGATGTGTTAACTTTCATTGTCTTGTTAACTTCCAAAAGCAAAAGTGTAAATACCGACAATTAACCTCAGACATGCCCCATGCCCCCACATATTCGCCCATACCATGATGTTCACAAACCTCAGAGGGTGACTTCCAAAGAGTGGCTAGTGGATCAATAAACCCATCCACTTTGCGACACACTGACTTGCATTATACAATTCCTGTTCCTCTTAAAAAGATATAAATGACACATGAAAGTCAAAATTACCAAGTTCTGTCTTTTTACACAATGTAAAGCTCAGTAACAGTTAAACATTTAGGAGGTATTTATTTTCCCTGCGCCATGTTTCCTTTCATTAAAATGAAACAAACAAATGCATGAGTCATATAATAAGGCATGCTTATTCATTATTTTCAGTGAAATTGCTCAAACTCTAAAATAATGTGGAGTCTTATGAGATTCCACTTTGCTAATGAAGGCTGCATCATTGCAGACTCACTGGAATTGGCCACTGGAGGGTCTAATTAGCCCTTACACCCTTGATAATTTTCACTCCCTCAGCTCTGAGAAACTTGTGCAAATGGCGGAGCTGCGCACAATTTCAAATGGAGGGCCAAGGGCTGAGGGGACGGGGATCATTTAGGATTTACAGACTCTTTCTATTTCCTCATGATGATTAGAACTTCAGCTCTTTAGTTACTCTTATAGTGTGTAGTCGATATATTCTGATGGAGAGATTTCCTTTAGCAACATATTTACGCGTTTGTTTTTGCATGCTGACTGCCCTCCATGAATATATGATGGCTGACATGGGTTAATGAATGTCAGGGTTGTTAAGGGAAGTTTGATAATTGGGCCAGTGCAGATAATTTTAGGGGATGTTTTCTTTCTAAATGGAACGACTATTTTGGAAGAATGTTCTTCTCTGGACAAAGTTCATTTCCACAGACAAATTTCTGAATATAATTCACAGTGAGACAAAAACCTCTTCAACAAACACAAACACACATTTGTTGATTCAAACTAACATCTGTTGGTTCATCCGTGAGTACAGTGAAAAAAACGACTTTTGTGGTAAAGTAAAATATATCACATTAACTGTCACAATATCTACATTGTAATATTAAGATACAGTGAATTTCTAAATAAAAATGTAAATATTTACTCATTTTATTCATGTAATAAATGTGTAAAAACTGTATGGGAAGAGTATGTTTTATTATTGATTCACTCATACTATTTACATATTTTATAGTCACTGCACAATAACCTAAAAATACAGAAAACATTTTAATAGTCTAACATGTTTGAATGTTCGCATGTGCCTTGTGACAAGACAAGATACCTGTAATTTTTGTTGGCTTGGAACTGAAACGTTTGTGTTTTTCACTGGTGTTGTATGGCTGGGTTAGCTCATGTTGGTTATCATTGCCTTACTGTTTTAGATTTGTGATTATATGTGTCAGTGTGCATTTTGATGCAGTTGGATTCTTGTATGCTTGATGCAATATACATTACTTGCATGTTTGTCTATGGAACCGGACGGCACTGCTAATGTTATAGCTATATGACATTATGTTAGCTATAACATTAGCTAACTCTGCTAGGCTGTGTAGGTCTGACCAGTCAGGTAAACATGCCTTTAATGGCATTATGGAAACAATTTACATTAATACAATTAAGCATTAAAGTCAAGATTATAAGTTTTTACTTTTACATACCTTTTTGTTTGAAAACATTTGTTGTTTTAGATCATTGTTTTACTCTTAGGACAAGGCAATACAGTGGACAGTTGAGGTCTACGGAGGAGGACAGATTTCAACACTGGTAATGAAGGCCGAAGGAGGTGTCGTGGGGACCAAGCCGAGACCATTTCTGGGCAAACTGAGTCCGGTGTGCATGTTCAAATTTTTTGCATGGAGGCAGAACTACTGTTACTGCCCCATGCATACGCATATACAGCACAAGTTCTCGCACTCGGTAGCTTCAATGCCTATGTAAACACAGCTGGCTAAGAAGAGCAAATGCCACTCACTGACTGACTGACTCAGTGCCTACTACTTGTTAAATAGCATAGTGGCTAGAGACGCAGCCTTCCACACAAGTGACCAGAGTTTAAGTGTTGCTGCAGACATAATAAATTACACATTAGGATTTGTTCAGGATAGACTAAAACTTTACTGGCTACAACCTTCAGTGGCTACATTATAGTAAGCCTAAAATAAAATGGTTATATTTTCGACTATTTCTGGTCTACTTTTGAAGTACACATCCGTGCATGCTTTTTGCGGTAATAGCCTATAATTCACAACACCTTGCACAATAAAGAAAGAAGGGGTTTCCACGATTCTCTTTTCACTTCACGAAATAGTGAGTTATCCTCCCCTATATTGATAGTCATTGTATCACTGTCTTTCACCAATGACATTGCAAAGTTCATATTCAGTCTTGCTAGCAAACGCACTGTTCTTATGACTATTCCAAGTAATAAGTAGATACTAGTAGGCCTATTACTGGCTTATAAAAGTCATACAGTTCATAGATGCTATTTGTGGTGAAAGTGAACTTAATGAGAAACGTTAGTCAGTAACACGGACTAATGATTAATGGTGTATAGCTAAATATTCAAACTTGGTGTGATTAAATGTGTGACAAAATGTTGAGGCGTAATATTCTGACAAGGTAGTACGTCCTAATCTGTCCCAATACTGGCATACTAGCTAAAAGCAAAACAGTACTTATTTCACCATCATCTTCGAAGTACGTACTTTTGTAGTACGTAGTATGTACTATGCGATTTGAGGTGTAGCCAATGCTTCCGATTTCCTCGTTGTTCACATAGAGCAGTGGTTAGCTATTCAACTGTTATTGTATGGATAACCATCTACAGTAATATACAGTGGGGCAAAAAAGTATTTAGTCAGCCACCAATTGTGCAAGTTCTCCCACTTAAAAAGATGAGAGAGGCCTGTAATTTTCATCATAGGCACACTTCAACTATGAGAGACAAAATGAGGAAAAAAATCCAGAAAATCACATTGTAGGATTTTAAATGAATTTATGGCTAAATGATGTTGGAAAATAAGTATTTGGTCAATAACAAAAGTTAATCTCAATACTTTGTTATATACTCTTTGTTGGCAATGACAGAGGTCAAACATTTTCTGTAAGTCTACACAATGTTTTCACACACTGTTGCTGGTATTTTGGCCCATTCCTCCATGCAGATCTCCTCTAGAGCAGAGATATTTTGGGGCTGTCGCTGGGCAACACAGACTTTCAACTCCAAAGATTTTCTATTGCGTTGAGATCTGGTGACTGGCTAGGCCACTCCAGGACCTTGAAATGCTTCTTACAAAGCCACTCCTTCGTTGCCCGGGCGGTGTGTTTGGGATCATTGTCATGCTGAAAGACCCAGCCACGTTTCATCTTCAATGCCCTTGCTGATGGAATGAGGTTTTCACTCAAAATCTCACGATACATGGCCACATTCATTCTTTCCTTTACACGGATCAGTCGTCATTGTCCCTTTGCAGAAAAACAGCCCCAAAGCATTATGTTTCCACCCCCATGCTTCACAGTAGGTATTGTGTTCTTTGGATGCAACTCAGCATTCTTTCTCCTCCAAACATGACGAGTTGAGTTTTTACCAAAAAGTTATATTTCGGTTTCATCTGACCATATGACACTCACAATCCTCTTCGGGATCATCCAAATGCTCTCTAGCAAACCTCAGACGGGCCTGGATATGTACTGGCTTAAGCAGGGGGACATGTCTGGCACTGCAGGATTTGATTCCCTGGCGGCGTAGTGTGGCCTCTCTCATCTTTTTAAGTGGGAGAAATTTCACAATTGGTAGCTGACTAAATACTTTTTTGCCCCACAGTATGTACAAAAGTACACATTAGTTCTGTTAATAAACATTCTGTTGCCCATGTTATTTCAGTAAAATTGTAATGGTTGTGATAAAAGTTGAATTTGGAAAGTATAGGGAGGTGGACAAACTACAAGCAAGCACTGTGTCTTGGGATTATCCCCGGCCTTCAATGTTTTGATCCTGGTTCAGTTCTCCTGACAGTCGTTCCAAATTTCGTCTCTCAGAAATATTTATCCACTCTCTACTTTTCAGCTGTCACACAACAATATACATCCACTCTTTGAAATATCTGAGATTCATGGTATTACAGAGTGATTGTATTATGTGAGACTTTTATAGTGTGTTTTCTAAAGAATCAAACAACATTCTGTTGCCCACATAATTTCAGCAAAAATGTTATGGCTGTGATAAAAGTTGCATTTGGAGACTATATGGAGGTGGACCAACTACAAGCAAGCACTGTGGCCATGTGATATTATCCCTGCCTAGCAATATTTCAAACCTAGTTTCATTCCCCTCTCAGACATTCTGATATCTGACTCTCAGAAATATTTATCCACTTTGTACTTTTCAGCCATGGCACAAAAATTACATATCTATTCTGTTATACCATGGATCTCATGTATATTAAAGAGTAATTGTATTACGTGACCATTTTATATGTTTATTGTTTTCTATAGAAATAAATTAGCTAGCCATCTACACTAATCTTTGTGCAAGAGTACACTATAGTTTTGTTAATAAATATTCTGTTGTCCATGTTATTCTAGCAAAAATGTAATGGCTGAGGTAAAATTTGCATCTGTGTTGTTTAAAAAGCATAATGGTTAAAGACACAATCTGCCATATAGGAAATCATGGATTAAAATCAGCCATGGACAAAAACATAAATTTCTAATAGCGGGCTGGCTGAACTAGGTTATTTTTCTGTATTATTAGGAATTGGAATATCTTTTGCTGGAGACCAACCAAATTGAATAGAATCACACCACAGCAAGGAAAGTGCATAGATTTGGAGAAGATGCTGAGAAATTCACAATCCCAGGGTGTACACAGCAATCTGGTTAACAATAACAACAAATGTGGTTTGGTGCAGGGATATTCTGAGGCAGGAGAAAGAATAGAGTTGAAAATAGATGTGCTGTTCTTAAAATAATTTAAGTTGCCTGTGCTTTATTTACTTTTTAAAGTTCAAGTAAGAATATCTTTACCATACTTTTCAATAATGATAAACTATTACGCCAATTCTGGCAGTATGGGCAATGTTTTAGAAATATAAGCATTATAACATTGGCAATGTATTTTTTATAATTTTAATCATAAAAACATTTTACATCCCTTTTGCATTTTGTCAAGATTTTTGCCAAAGGCTTATTTGACAGAGCTTAAGCTTAAGCTTTGTGAACAAAAAAGACATTAGAAAAACATATTACCTGGTTGATGTAGTCCAAAATAAAAGTACACTGTAGTTCTGCGGTGTCAAGGTCGTAGGTGAGGACCCAAGTGCAGACTGAGGGCGAGAGGGACAGGGACTGGCAAGCAGTACGGGGACGGTAGGTAACGCGTCTCACGTACCGGCGACGAAGGTACAGACGAGCGGCAGGCAGAGTAGTCGGGGACAGGCGAGGGGTCGGTGAACGTGCTGACGGCAGAGGTACAGACAAGGGCTGGGCAGAGTAGTCAGGGGCAGGCGAAAAGTCGGAGCAA
>JACXGJ010008153.1:0-17954 GCA_016801105.1 Esox niger | reverse complement strand
CCGCGAGATATGGCATGAGAACATGAACCATTGATCTGGCAGGGGTGAGATGGCAGGGAGCTGTATTTGAATGGTTGGTGATTAGGTGACTGGGGACAGGTGTGTGAGTGGGTGATTGGTGACAGGTGCGCTAGGAGCGCGCTGGGTTTCTGAAGCGCGGACGCCCTCTGCTGCGCGCTTGAGGAGGCGGGGACGTGACATGCGGTGTATAATCAGAAATTTGAAGGAGGAGTGAAAGTGTATTTCAATGTTTTTTATTTACAGTATTTAGGCTATAGGTTACAATAATCAAATAATAATCCATGAGCCCTCTCTCATCCATGGGCCTTTTCCTGCCATCCCAAACATTTTGTTTTTAAGCTGGTTTTGGTCATAATAAAAAAAATTGCCGGACCGTGTCAGCAGAGCCAGCTAAGAAGAGCAAATGTCTCTTACTGAGTGATTGAGTGACTGACAGAGCACCCCTTGTTAAATAGAGTAGTGGTTAGCGAAGTGGACCTGTGAACTCTAGGTCCTGTCTACGGATCTCCTCACAGGCAAAGTGAAGGACGCATTATGAATAATTCTGTGTAGACTAAAACGTTTCTGGCTAAAATCTTTGTATGAAATTAAACAGTTTACAGTTATATTGCGACTGTTTGGGGTTAGGGTGCACTACAAAACAGAACGAGATTAAAACTGGGAATAAAGGTAAACCTCAAAACAGCGAACATGAAACATGAGACAGCAAATAATGACCGACCAGGACAGGGAGAAAATGGCCAAACTAACAAGGAGAACAGAAACAGGTGGGGGCAAATCACAGGTGAAAGGAATAAACTGATTAACAGAAACAAGAACAGGAAAGATCAAACAAGTACATGACAAATCACAGACATACAGAAAACATGGAATAGTCCCAGCATACAGTAGTTACGTTATAGTAAGCCTTAACTAAAACTGTATGCTGTTATATTGCAACTGTTACTAGCATGGAAAAGTTTATCTTCAGTCTCGCTTGCAATTGCTCCAGTCTTAAGAATAGTGCTAGGAAGATAGCAGATACTGGTAAGTCTATTACTGGCTAATAAGCTGTTAAAAATGTCAGGGGTAAAAGCCGTAGAGTTCATAGACGCAATGATGGAGGTAAATTAAAAAAAAAACGTTAGTCATTTTAACACAATGCTCAACGTTGTCTAGCGACTGCTGAAACGTGTAATACCGTGGTGTAGTGGTTAAAGACCTCTCACCTGGAAGACATACGTTTGAATCCTTTTAGACCAATGACATTTATTGTTTGTTTTTGTGGGCCGCAATAAAACTATGTTATTTAGTATTGCGACTGTTTCTGGTACATTCTACGATTCTCTCGTTGTTTCACTTGATGAAAAAGTTAGTTTTCGTCACCTTTACTGATTTTTATGTCATTAACAAATGAAAGAAAAAAATACGTTCTTAAAAACGGCCAGTAACAAAACGGCCAGTAACAAACACCGTACAGTTCATGGAAGCTATCTGCAGTGGAGGTAAACCAAGAAACACTGGCCAGTTTAACTGTGTCAATATCGTTCACGAATGGCCAATTAACTGTTGAAACAGCAATTGGCAAATGTGGATTTGTTCAGAGTAGACACAAGAGGCTATACAGACACCCAAGAAATGTATTTTGAAACTAACCTTAATGGAGCCTAAATACAGCATGTTCTATGTTTTCATAATACTTTTCGTTTAAAGAAAATTTACTGAAATAATATCTGTCATAATCAGGGCCCTTGGTGATAATCCCAAGAAAACCTAGTGAGAAAATTGGAGACATCGTTTGTATTCTTACACCATTCATTTCTTCCATAGGGGGTTTTCAGATCCACTTCGAATAAGTTTGTTTTTTCTCAGGCTAACACTTTGGATTTATCAATATTGACTAAATATATAATTGTTTTGAGATCATTTTCAATTTTCAATGGAGTGCCGGGATAAGAATTAACGAAACACAGACATTATTTCTTGAAATTCAAAAAAGATTAATGAATGGCCAGTTGCAAACAGAACTAGGATCATATTCGCTGCCTGATTTTATGGGAATTATGGCATTGACTATTTCTGTCTATTGTCTCCTGTTCAGACAAAAAGTGGTGTGGCGATCAAATGATTGCAGTATAAATTAATCAAGCTACAGCAGCATTGTAACTACATATATTTATAACTGATGATTGAATGCAATAATAAATTAGTTTAGTTGAATATCGATTGTGATTGTAGACACACCAAGATTGGGCTTAAAAGACTTGGGAACAAATTTTAGGCTACCATTGGTTTAATTAGGATTTTAAAATACGGTTTTGTTCATTCAAATGGCTGGCAGCTGATTTCTGGTGGGACTCATACACTGTGTCAGTAATGTGCTCCATCCAACACCTGTTTGTTTTAAGTTTGCAAGGAAAATTTGATCAAGGCAACATTACAAAGATATGTTTTAAATAACTTTTCATTGGACACAGGTTGTAATGTTGAATGTGGTTTGTAGATCACAAATTTCAATGATAAACATAGATTTACAAAATCAAAACACCAAGATGTTGCTAACATTTAAAAAACGTCAGTGACTTGTTAAATCTTAGGCTACTGTACATTCATTTGAACTTTGTCCCACTTGCACAGAGAAAATGAACGAAATGACTCAAAAGATTTGTTCTTTTTACTGAACATCTAGAAAATATCAGAGAAGAGTCAGTAAAAAAGAGTCAAACTCAGTTGAGAGGATGACATTTCTTATTATTACTTTAATGATACCAGAAAATAATTTTTAATACTAACTGTATCTAAAATTAAAAAAATGTTGGCTTCTTTGTTTGGACCAAATGATAAACATGAAAAATTAAATACAATTATTTGTTTTAAGTTTTGTGTATTTTCATGCAAAAGGTCTTACCTGATTTCCCTATTCATCTTTAACATCAGTATACAATAAATACAAACAAAAATGAATGTTTTTTTCAGTATATATAAACTCATGACCAGCTGCATCTTGAAAATGAGCCAGGATGAGAAGAATACAGCAAGCCAATAAAGCACAACAATGGATAGGGGCAAGTGATAGAGAAGAGGATGATTTAGGTTAATATATCTGTTTATTTTCAGTGGGGGGGTAGAGAACAGCCCTAGAGAGTAGCAAATATAAAAGGGGTGTTCGTAAGTGTGGATGCATAGTAAAAGAAATCAGCAAAATATAGCAGCGCGTTTATATAGTTCCCTTAATAACATATATTGTCTATCAAATACAACACACAGAATATGGTGCCAAGTGAAGCTGTTGCTCAAGGAATAACAGCTTTATGAAAAATGTGAGATGTGTGTGTTGGAGGAACGGGTAAGGACAGGAAATTAGAAAGGCAGGTGGGTTATGAAGAGAGACATTTGTAATGTGTCAGTGTGTTTGTCTCTGTCTCTGTGTCTGTGTGTGTCAAAGGGGCGGTTGGATGGGGGAGTTATTCTCCTCTATCCTCAGGTCACCTCTCTGTTTTCCTCCATTCTCGTCCTATGGTCAGAAACATGACAGCTCTTTTTTCCCTCTCATTATTCCTCTCCAAAGCAAAAATGAGGTGACATGTGTCAAAACATTCATAAAGTAAAGCAGATCCACTCAACTATGACAAGTTTATGAGCTGGTGCATGTCTATCTGTGTGTGTGTGTGTGTGTGTGTGTGTGTGTGTGTGTGTGTGAGTGTGCAAACAGAACTGACCCTGTCACTGAAGTGCTCCTCATCTCTGACTCAGGTTTGAGACTCACACGTTCCTGTCACATCCCAGCGGATAGTTAAGAGTCGGAATGTAAACGTTCCCACTGACCTAAGTGGGTTCAGTGAGTGACACGTCAGGGAATCGGAACTGTTTCTCTCTCAAACGCACGCGCATGCGGCATTGTCAGTGTCACCTCTTTCTGTCCCCCATGGCTCTTGGCACATTTGGAGCTGACAAGCATGTCACTGGTCAGTAAAACACACACTGACATGATCTCACAGCTCACGTTAGTATCCTGTGTTCCGGGGGGATGAACGTATATTAGTGTGGCAACGGCCTGTAGGTATGTGTGGGAAATCAAAGTCTAAAGGTGGCTCAGTGGTTAAGTCACTGCTTTCCAGTTAGCTGCTTTATTGGGAGACCAAGGTTAGAATCCTGCACCGTTCAGGTTTTTTGGGGCCTAGTTATTGCATTTGGCTAAATTGTCTCATGAAGCTAGAGGATCAATTTGTGGTTGCTTAGGCACCTGTGAGCTCAATTAAAGTAGAACGCCAGATAGGTAATTCCTTCCTGAATGGTTTAAGTGAAAAGCAGTGACATAAGAATAGCATTAAATGTGCTTTAGAAATAAGATATGTAAACATTAGGAAGTGAGGTAAAAGTAAATCAATCAAATGTATTTATAAAGCCCTTTTTACAAAAGTGCTTTTACAAAACACCCAACCTGAAATGCCAAGGAGCAAACAACAACAGTGTGGAATTTCAAAGGTTTCTAGGTGAAATAACATTTCAAAAAGGTTTTAAGGGTTAGTTATTATGGTTAGGGTTAGGTAGTCACTCTAACTGGTTAAGATTTGAGGCATGAGCATCTACAAAAAGCCTGAGGTAGCATCTATTTCTAAGATCTTTTTAAAATGTAAAAATGTGCTGTAAATGATGGCAGCATCTCCAGTAGGAATCAAGGAAAATTGGTCAGTTCTGGTATTTTCAGTCATTTTGGTATGATTTTCTGCCTCTCTCTCTCACTCTGTTCTTTTTTAAGTCTGTTGCTTTTTTGTGGAAATCCTTGATGCAACTGTGAGGAGGAGAGTGTGATGTGAGATAGAGAGAGCGACCGAGAAGAGGGGGTAAAGAAAAAGGCTCTTTCGTTTTTTGCCTTGCAAGCTGCTCTGCTTTCAGCTTTTATAGAGCAGGAACGAGAGGAGAGGATGAGCGGAAATAGAGTAAGGGGAGACAGGCGAGAGGGATGGAGACAAGGAGGAAGAGCAGTTTAAGTGAAAGACTCCCTGTCACTTCACTTTTAAGACTTGGTTGGAAAATCCATCAATCGACACCATGCAGTTTTTTGGAAGTTTTATTCTGACTACCTGAGAAAAAGAGCAGGATAAGGAGTGAGAAAGAGCCAACATCCAATTAGCTGCTGGAGTGTCTCAAACCAGACTTACTGTCTCAGTCAATATGCAAGCTCAGTGCCACAGGAATGAATGGCTAACAACTTGGACTCAGATTTGAGGAAGCTGTTTATCGATTAAAGCTCAGCTTTCAACAGCACAGCGCTGGTCATGAAGCTGTTGGGCTGTATATGGGCCTTGCATAACTGGATCTTTGACTTTCTGATGGTCTGTAAACAGGTGGTGAGGTTAGGCAACATCACCTCCACCAATTTGATCCTCAACTAAGGGACCGCCCCAAGGGAGTGGGGTCAGTCATTTACCCATGACTCCATAGCCGCGGTCATCTCCAAACATTAAATATGCTGACCGCACAACACTAGTAGGTCTGATTTCCAGTGTTGATGATTCACAAGCCATGGCAGTGTGCTGAAAGGTAAAAGAAAAATTGTTCCTGAACATAGAAAAACCTACACATCTGCTTGTAGACTTTGGCAGACGAGGGATTGACAGGGGCTGCTGTAGAGTGGATACAACAGCGACTGTTGTCATCACTGCCTACTGAGCAAAGGAAGTTCAAAAGCTGTCAGTATGGTTGGAAAAGACATTGAAGACATTGAAAATGTCTTTCTAATAATTTTGCTCAGTGGGTAAAGACCCAAAATAGTTTAACACACTGACGTGGGTGGTGAGGAAGGTACAACTGTGCCTCTTTAACATCAGGCCAAGGAAAGACATTCGTCAAGTTCCGGATGACTCTTACAAACCTCTACAAATGCACCATTAAGGGTAAAGAACAACCAATATATTGAGCCATGTTACATCCTGTGGACCGTTTCTGTTGTGTGTGTGCTGTCTCTCCTCTGTTCCTTTCCCAGGTGTGGTGAGTTGCTGCCGATGACGTGGGCGTGGACCTTAGAGGGAGTGTGAGCGTGTGTGCGTATGAAATCTTTGTTAGACTCTGAATTAGTTTTAGGTTAGATTGTTGTTTGTGTAAGTGAGCTACTTGTGTTAGTGTATGTGTAAATGTTCTCCTTATTCCAGACCTCTATGGAGTAGGGTTAGGTAGGCATCCAGGGGTTTACATACACCGGTAGGTAACCCACTGTTATATACACTAGGTTAGACGCCAGCAGCTGTCGCCCGGTGGTTTTTATAGCAGTGAGGCAAGTTGTGTGATAGGTTAGCTTGTGGCAGGCAGATTTAGAAGTGTAGGGAAGCTAAGGGTCTTTATGTATTCTTTCTTTGTTTTGACAGACCGTTGGCACTACCCTACTCCTATACCTTTCACCTGCTGCCCTCGTTCCCTTGTTGAGCTGTGTTGGTTTTTTGTTCTCCATGATATAATTTGTACTCTTATACATACACAATTAAACCCCAGCAGATGGGTAGCGTCTACTTGGTTGTCTTGCTTCTCATTTTTCCACCTTCAGCCAGGACACTCACCCCTTCTCATTAGACCCTTAATGGGTGTGCTCACCCACAAGCCGTTGGAGGGGGCATAAAAGGCTGTTATGGCATTTTCTAGTCGATTGGCTATTGGCTCGGTTCTATCAAAAATTTATTACATACCAATTATGTAAAGACAATTTTTGTAGTTGAAGTTTGGATTTGAGGTTTAACAGCAGTGCCAATGTACTTCTATAAAGGTGCCTGTTGCTGGGATGATCAATACCGGAATTCTTGGCAGAAAAATAAATTCTTCAATTCTTCAGATTCTTCAAAGTAGACAGCCTTTGCCTTGATGACAGCTTTGCACTCATTCTTTCAACCATCTTCATGAGGTAGTCACCTTGACCTGCTTTAAGGAGTTTTGATTATTTTAAAAAGGTTTGGTTACTACATGATTCCATATGTGTTATTTCATAGTTTTCATGTTTCCACTATTCTAAAATGTGGAAAATAGTTATAATAAATAGATACCCTAGAATAAGTAGGTGTATCAAAACCTTTTACTTGTACTGTATTTATTTTACAATTATTTTTCTTAATATAATAGGTAAAGATGACTGAATATTGGAATTAAATATCTGCCATTAGCCTCTATGATCTAAAACAATCCGGATGGCATTGGCCCCCAAAAATTGATTTGTCTTTCTCTAATCAAGAATTTGCTCTCAGGCTCAATCACTGCCTGGTATAGCAACCACACCACCCCATATGGCTCTTTGGAAGGTAGTGAGGTCAGCCCAATCTGGGACATGCTGTTTTGCCCTCCAGGACATGTACCCGACAAGGTGCTGCAGAAAGTCCACAAAGATCATGTTGGACCTCTGCTGAGACATGAGCTGTTCACTTTACGAGCATCATAACCAGGACAGGGAGACTGAAAAATGGCTTCTGCCCCCCAGGCAATAAGACTGTTAAACAATCTGCCTATCTGGCCTGCTCACTGATCTGCACCTTAGACCCTAACACACATTAGCTTGTTCATGCACACTCACAGACTGAAGTTCTGCACACTCTTTGGATGTACAGTCTCTCTCAGTCACACTCAAACCATTGCTCTACATACACACACAAAAACATATCTTCGCAGACAGTGATATTCATCCACACTTTATTAAGAATACAAAGTAGTATTTCTAAGAACACAGGCTATAGCGTTTTCATTCATTTATTAGGCTCAACAAATGTACAAAATTGAAATTACCCAGGTAGTCTAAGGTGAAATGAATTGTCTATAGGTGACATGAATACGTTATCGACAAACCAAGAGGAGAGCATTTCTCCATATGAATAGGCTAAGTGAACAATGTGTCTTTGCAGGTCTCCTGGAGGTTCTAGTTGGTCCATCGGGTTGATTTCAATGCCAATGCATAGCGCTAGTCTCATAGATACTCCAGTACATAGTACTCCAGTACTAGCCTCTTAACGCTGGCTGCTTGTTAGGGTTAGGGCTGATTTTAAGGTTTATTGTTAACCTATATATCAATACATGGATTTGCTCAGACTTATCTCGCTGAAATGAGTGTACCTAAAATGTCTAAACAAACACCCAGACGCAGGGCCTCCTCTCATAGAGCTCCACTACTTTCAAAATGATTTGCCAATTAAAATTAGAAATGCAGACTCAGTGCAAACCTTCAAGCTTCTACTAAACACTCATCTCTTCAGCCTGGTCTATGTTTAAGTGTTGTCTGACCCAGGGGCGTGAAGTTGAACAGAAAGACCTGAAACTGTCCACCCTTGCTGTCTTACCAGGTGGGCTTTCATCACCACTGGGATGCCCTCCCTCCAATGCCATTCGGTGGCGGAGTCACTGGCTTGTTGTTGTCTTTCTGTTGCGCACTGGTGCAATTGTGCTGTACTCGGCTGGTAATTCTCTGCTCTCATTCAGGATGGTTGCGGTTGGTGGGTGTCCCTTTGGTTGCTGCTTGGCAATGTGGTTGGAATGATTTCCTGTCTGTTGTGCCCTGTCCGGTGCCTCCCCCGTATAGGGCCACAGTGTCACTGGACCCCCCTGTCTCAGCCCCAAGGTCTTACACTGCTATAGTATTACGCTGGGGGAGTAGGGACAGTTCTTCTCCACTATAAATCTTTATAGATCTATTTTCAAAATTGTCCCTGTCTCCTGCCGTTTAAAAACTTTGGAGGACATGAGGTCTTGACACACCTGCGGAGTACTAGGCTTGAGTCGTTGCGGTCCCTGTCCAAAGTCCTCCTGGTTGTGTTGCAGATCAAGGTGATAACTGATAATTTCAGCTGCCACTCTGCTGACCCCCCTCCCCGTCTGTCCCTGTCCTTGTCCATCTGGTCATGCCTCCGATCTGGACTAGGTTTAAATAGACTCTGGGCTTAGCCCACATGCATCGATTAACTATTACAATTTGGACTCTCAATATGTTCAACCAGCACAGCCAGAAGAGGACTGCTCACCTCTTGGAGCCTGGTTCCTCTCTTGGATTCTTCCTAAATGTCTGCATTCTTAGTGAGTTTTTCCTTGAAACTGAAGTTCAACATTACTGTTGTTTTCTCCATAAGATTTAGGGCAGGGTGTTTTGTGAAAGCACTTTGTGACAACGGCTGATGTAAAAAGGGCTTTATAAAATAAAAATTATTGATAGATTACTGAAACTGAGATTTGTCTATAGCTGCCATGAGTAAGTTATCAAAAACCGAGAGGAGTTATTAGAAAAATTTCTCCAAATGAATAGGCTACAAAAACAGGACTCTCGTATTTGCAGGACCCTCACAGGGGTTCTACTGGGGCTATCAAGTTGATGTTGAATTTTCAAGTAGCTTATATCATTTGTATTATGTTTCAATAATTGCCTAATTAATTTGTTGAATGGTCATGGAAATATTGCATTTGAAAGTGAACTCAAATTTAATCATGGCTTAGATTCATTCATCTGGAAGTATTGTGCATTCATCCATTGACATCATGTTTTCAGTGAGGGGTGATTAGCGCCTGGGTAACATTTGTGGCTGCCTGGGTACCAATGCTAAGTGATTTGTGCTTTTGCCGTATTAATTCGGAAAATGGGGTAAAAATCTGATAAGTATCTAAATATTTTTTTGTTTGTGAGTTTAGAATTCTGACAACCGAACAGTACCATCCGTATATTTAAGAAAAGTAATGGAAGGAGGAAGGTGTAGCTTTCAAAATGGCAGTTTTGTTTTAATTACAAACTCAAACAACAATTGGAGTAGGCATTTGGCGGTTCTAGTGTTAGGGTTGCTTCTCACTGGCAGGACCCAGATTCCTCTGGTTGAAGGACACCTTCTTCTTACGTTTGTACTATAGCAACTTACTGTTGGAAGGGCTGACTGCTACAACGTATCCAGGACACGGCAGCCCGTTCGAAGTTACACCTTTCCAAGTTCTCCCATGTCATCCCGTTAATCTGCATACTCCACTGGCTTCCAGTTAAAGCTTGTATCATCAACAATACCTAGCACCAAGGAGATCTACCTCTTCCTACCACATGACATTGCTCAAAAACTACGCCCCAAACCCAAGCTCTTGTTCTTGCCACCTCTGGTCTCTATCACAACAGGAGGGTAACAGCTGCTCAGCTCAGTCAAGCTGTCCTGGCACCACCATGGAGGTACCAGCTTCCCCTTACTCATTTTCCCAAAACATTTTAGAAATCCTACCCTTTTAAATAAGTTTAAGAAGTGTCTAAGGTAACGCCACAAAAATAACTTCACATCTGTCTTGTACCACAATACAAGGCTTCTAAGACTGTCTTTGTTTGACTTTCCTTCTCTCCTTTTCTGCAGCAGTCTCTATGTACTGTATCTCTTTTTCTCCCTCTTCTCCTGAATCCCCACAACGATTAAAGCTCGTCAGGAATGGCCGCCCAAATTAACATGCACTCTTCCATTTACCCGTCCTTTCATCAAGGAGAAAGAGAGAGAGCTAGCACGTGCCTTCAGGGAAAGGGCGGAAGGAGGGAGGAAACAAGAGGGACTGGTAGAAATGAAGACGGGTGGGTTGGGGTGAGGAGAGGGAAAGCGTGTAGAGCAGGAAGGGATGATCAGGGATGGTGGGAGAGGGAGAGAGATATTGAGTGGGAAGGGAGAGAGAGGAGAGCTTTGTTTGAAGCAAACTTCAACTCCCCTGATCAGCCTGTGGTTTTCGGTCAGAACTTTTCTGACATCCTTAATTACTTGAGGTCTTCCTCTCCTTCCCCCTCTCTACTCCTCTCTCCTCTTCTCATTCTCCTTGTTCTTTCGTTTCTTCTGTGACACAATAGGACTCGGCAGCCGCAAAGCTAATGAAACCTAGTCTGTCACAGCGTCCTTGGTGGTGGAATGAATGATAGAGGAGCGGGAGGGAGAATAAGTGAGAGAATGATTAGGTGTGGTCTGGAGGACTGACTGAGTATATTTGGCATATCAGGGTATTCAGGAATTGAAGGATTTACTTTCCCCAGTCCAGTACACATTAATGCCTGGAGACAAAAGAAGAAGCCAGTTTACAGCACTAAGATACAGCATCCTCGGGCTGAAGTTTAGGGCTATATACTGCTCACCGTCTGGACACAACCAGTCATCTGTACTGAAGTACAGAAGCAGCTGAATGAAATTTCAGCTACACATACCAGCAGCAATTTGAACAGACTTCTACACACAAACACACATGTGCATGCACACACGAGATTAAGATGTTGGGAAAAATCCCAGAAGAAGCCTACCTTCTCCATGAACATTCTATCGTTCTCTTTCATTTTTTCTTACTACTACCACCCCCCTAATTCTTCTTTGATCCAAGGGCAGAAAGGAAAAAATATTTAAGGTGAGGTGATTACTCCACTGCACCAGAGAAGGTTTAAGTTTAACTAAAGCCACTACAACTTGGCTGTCCCCTGACTGAACCAATATTGTTTATGTGGGAGAGAGAGAGAGAGAGAGACACAGATAAACTGAATGTGCATGCATGTATATTTGTGCATTTGAAGGTATACATTAAACCATGAGTCATTTTTTGAAGGGCCTAAAAAAACTGCCAAATTTAAATGATTGGATAAAGAGATTGTTATTAAGTATAACCCTTACTTAATAGCAGTAACACGACATTTGTGTTCCCTATCAGAAAGTGTAATCTGTATGACTATATATGCTAGATGTTTAAGGCTAATGCAAACTCAACAAACAGCTATTATCCATTAATAATTATTTATGAGGTTTACACTACAATATGTCACAAATCTTTAATTAATGGTTTACTACTAATTAAGAAATGCTAATGAAGACTCTACGAACGTTAATTATCCATTAATAACTATTTATGCAGTTTACACAATAGTAATAATTAACAACGATTTAGAAAAATAAAAAACTCACCAAATGTGACACTGTAATGGTTTGATGTATTTTTTTACATATTGATTTTATTATTTGATCAATCCCAAGTAAAAGAGTTCAAGATTCTCGGGGTCTGGTTCACGTGTGAGGTTAAAATGGAGTGGGAGATTGGCCGGAGAATCGGAGCAGCGGGGCGGTTTTACATTCGCTTTACCACACCTTTGTGACAAAAAGAGAGCTGACCCGGAAGGAAAAGCTCTCTATATACCGGTCAATTTTCATTCCTACCCTCACCTATGGTCATGAGGGCTGGGTCTTTGCATCGAAAGGAGCCAGCTGAGGTGGTTCGGGCATTTGGTAAGGATGCCCCCAGCATGTCTCCCAAGGGAAGTGTTCCAGGCATGTCCAGCTGGGAGGAGACCTCGTGGTAGGCCCAGGACTAGGTGGAGAGATTATATTTCGACACTGGCCTGGGAACGCCTTGGGACCCCCAGTCAGAGCTGGCAAATGTACCTCGAGTAAGGGAAGTTCGGGGTCCTCTGCTGGAGCTGCTGCCCCCCGTGACATGACAACGGATAAGCGGATGAAGATGAAGAAGTTTAGTTAGAAGGTTTTCTGCTAATAAGCATTATTAGTTATGCGCATTTCAATGGTTTTCTGTGAATGGATCATTTGTTATGATATCAATGCAGATATCAACTGCATTGATATCATTGTATTAACATTCTCAGCCCGTAAACATAGTTGGCATGACGCCAACCCACGACTTTTGCTAGCTCTGAATGGTACTCTTTTAGGTATATAGAAGAGAAACATCACACCCATGCTACATTTTTGAATTCATGCAAATGTTTTAACAATGTTATCAACATAATGTGAAGTAGGATGGCCTGTGTCGACTCACAGTTATATAGGCTATGTTTCACGAATGTGAGCTAATACCTTTGGCATACAGCATTATGGGTAGTGTAGTTTATATCCTGTATCCACCTATCATTTAGAACTGTTATTTGTTCACTGATTGTCCTGCAATTCATTTTATTTAAATGACAAGTAGTTAACATTTCTGTATGCATCTTCTATAGAGAAACTTAATATTGGTGCATCAAAGAACTTCTTGTTCGTATTCAGATGATTGCAGGTACTGGTACTTTATTTTGACATCCTAATTTATATATTTCTGTATAATCTTTGTACCTTTCTTAAATGCTCAGTCAAGTCTGGATTGAGAGAGATAAACTTAATATTGGTGCACTGAAGAACTTCTGCTTGTTCGTATTCATATATTTGCAGATTACAAATCACACGAATAAAAGAACCAAAAGGGCTGTGGTGTTGTGTGGTCCTGTTGTAGTCTAGAAATCACAACAACACTAATGCGATAATTCATCAGTAATGTTGCGTATGTTTAGCTAGCAGGAGCTGCTCAACTAAATACTAGTGATGGAAGTTCAACTTTTTCTACTAACTCAGATCTTGCTGAGTTGTTGAGTAAAATGTTAGACTCTTGATTTATTTCGTTCATTTGAGTCAGTAATGCCTAACGAACATTATTCACTTGAATGATAAAACTGAATGAGTCAGTCGTACACAAGTCATTTTTACTTCGACCAACGATCGGTGTTGGATTTCATGTGTTTATCATTACGATGAAAAATCTACTACATTATTTTAGAAGGACCATTTGTCCAATTATCTGTTATAAACATGTCTTTATGACGCAAATGTCTTGATCTATTTTTCTTTGAGATCGTAAAACTAACAGCGTGTTCCATGTTTGGGTGGAACTCCGCTGCCAGACGTTCAATTGAACAATAAGACCATAAAAAGTAATTCACAAGTCTTTTTTACTTAAGCCTGACTTAAGTGTCCATTAGTAGTCCAGCCACAAGCCCATTCATCTGGTCCATCATGCATCGGGTTTGGGGTGTTGCATGCATTGGATTTTTCCTACTCGTGCGCCAAATGTGCACATTAATCAAACTGGGAACAGTCAATTTATAAATTAGTTTGAATCTAATCTCATCCAGAAAGCATTATCAGAATGGAACTGAGTGAATATATGTGTACATTTATAAAATATTATTTGTAAAAAGTATGGCCTACATTATTATAATTGTAATGAAAAATTCCTCGGCCACACCGAATGAGCCAATTGCGTTGATGCATCATTTTGTTGCAATTCCTTTGTGTATCGCAATGCATAATTGTTTATTTACAACACGTATAAAAATAGGGAGGTTGATGTGTAGTTGCCAGGTATCCTGCCCGTTTTGGTTTGGCAGACAATATTTATAGAGAAATAAATGCTAAAAATAATGTGTAGAAGAAGATATCATCCAATATTGAGCTTCCAGGTCAGTAACTATAACCTGTCGGCTATACAAAAGTTTTGAACGTTTTATTAAGCTAGTAACAGCTTGTTTGCCAGATCATCTGCCAAATCAGTATAACCTGCTAGCTACATAGCTACAAGCTGTATAGGTAGTTTGAGTGTGTATAGAGCAGTGCTTTTGGCAGCTTGCTTTTTGGTCAAAAATAGTTCTCTCCACACTAAATGCAGACTTTTGGTGCGTTTCAAGTAAAACTGACAAACAATCCCAACCCCCCCAGTGTTGCCAACTCCTCGGTAAGGAAAGTAGCTATGTCCTAAAAGTTGCTAAATGACATCATAGCCAAATTTGCATAATTAGCCTCATAAACGGCTTCAACCATCCTTTGAATTCAGGGTTTGATTCCAACTCCTTTCTGTATTTTTGAGTGTACAGTTTGGACTGAGACACGATGAATTAGCCAGCTAGATGTTTCGCTTATTTCACAGAGAGGCACTCACACAGTGGATGAGGTAAGTGACTGTGTCTGTGTGAGTCAAATGCAGTGATTGATTTTAGACAAAGAACTATTTCCAGTTACATCCTGCCCTGAATGTAAGGCAGGGCGGGAAGTCTCCAATAACACCAGAAAAAGTTGCTACATATGTCGCTAGTTGTTTGAATACTTGCTAAATATAGTGACAAAGTTGCTAAGTTGGCTAGTAGGGTTGACTACTGTAATGGCCTCTTAACTGGACTGCAACCCCCAAATACCACAGTCTATGGTAAGCGGTTTGTGTTGGCATACAAGAAATACACCCAATGTTTAATTTAACCATTCTTTAAATGCGTATTAATCAATGTAAAAAAAGCAATGAAAAAGGTAATTGCACTTTGGGGTAATTGTAACTTTAATTTCTATCAAACCATTTATCAAGACTTATTTATCAAGCCAAATACACCTGTTCCATATGGGCCAATACAAATGCCAAATCTTATGCTATTGGATAATTATTTCAGGCATCTTTTGAGCCACTGTCAATTCCAGTTGTCTGATGCATATTTTTGTGTACAGGGTGGAAACTCTCATCTGATTTTATTCATTGTACCAACAACTGTGGTTTTGTCTGCCAAAAGATTGCTTGCCAGTGGCAAGGAGGTGAAGAAATTGTGTCATCTGTGGTTATATTTCTTCCTTTCCCCGAACAAGGTTCCATCAGACGCATATAGACATTGTCGGATAAACGCTGCCCAACCCGCCTGCTATTGCCTTTTCCCAGATAGGGAAGTGCATTCAACATATATTTAGTTTTGACCACAGTGGTTTTATTATCTAGACAAACTATGTACAGTGTGAATCAATAGTATGCTTTGGTAGGGAATAACTGTTCATCAACAGTTGTTCGCACCGGGCTTGCAAGAAGCAACACAGAAGATCTCAGACATCATGGCACACTTATCGGTCTCATTACAGGCAGCTCTTGTGTTTTGTCATCAAAACACAAATAGTGCATGATATCTCTGAATGTTTGTCTAGACAACGTCTATTTGAAAATAATTACGATTTTAATTCCAGCAAGAGTGTGTAAATTAATCTTTTGTAATATTTTTTGGCAAACACATGAAACTGCATATTTTCCTCTTGCATATGGAATGGGCCACTTGACCCACAGATGTTTTTCTTACAAGTAAAAACATTGGATTCTGAGAATTGAAATACCTGATTCTAATGTACATATGTAATGTCTTGCTGAGCAGACAACAGCTCCCTGCATCAAACTCTATGGCCTGTAGCAAAACAAAAACACAAAGGGCTAGCATGGTCGAGATTAGAACTCACACAGACACAATTTAGGTTTAACTACAGTATATGGGGATCCAGAGAACTATTTCCATCTAAGGTCATATTTTTACTAAACTGTAACATGCAATTCTTAATCTAAACCAAACTATGTGCCCATAGTGCCTAGCCAAAACATTTACAACAAATCAAACCCCTCCAAAAATTCTTAATTGGGACCAGGAAATGTCTAGACTCAGACCTCACATTTAACAGTCATATCAAATTGATATCAAAACAGCATTCTACTATCTGAAAAATATATCCAGAATCAAAAGCCTGGTGTCCCAAAAGGATCATGCTTTTATCTCTAGTAGGGTTGACTACTGTAATGGCCTCTTAACTGGACTCCTCAAAAAGACTGTAAAACAGCTGCAGCTCATTCAGAATGCAGCTGCTAGAATGTTAACCAGGATCAAGAGGACAGAGCACATCACTCCGGTTCTTAAATCTTTGCATTGGATTCCAGTCAGTTACAGAATAGACTTTAAAGTGGTGCTTCTAGTTTATAAATCTCTAAATGGTTTAGGACCCGAATACATTTCTGATATGTTTGAAGAATCCATACTAAACATGGAGAAGCTGCGTTTAGCAGTTATGCTGTACACAACTGGAATAAACTACCAGAAGATCTTAGATGTCCACCTAATGTGTCCATTTTTAAATCCAGGCTAAAAAGACATATTTTCACATGCCTATTACTGAGCTCTTAAACGTAACCACACTGTGAGCCTTATAGCTTCCTATGTTTTTATAATCTATTTCTATTTTCTTATTATGATTTTCTTAAGTCTTATTATTATGTATTTTATATTTCTCTTCTTGATTTATTTTGTTATTAAATGTATATGTTGCTATATTTTACCAATTGTAATGCAAGTTCTGTTGCTATTAGAGGAATAACCTCTGTGTAAATGTAACGATCTGCTGATGTTAGATCTGACTGTTTTGATTCTATTGCATTATTTCTATTTTCACTGTAAAGCACATTGAATTTCTTTTATGTATGAATTGTGCAATATAAATAAACTTGCTTGCACACAAGGTTGAATATTCCTGGTTTTACACACACACACACTCTGGTACATGCATACATACAGTGGATATAAAGTCTACACGCCCCTGTTAAAATGCTAGGTTTTGGTGATGTAAAAAAAATTGACAAAGATTAATCTTGTCAGAACTTTGTCCACCATTTGTGACCTATAATGTGAACAATACAATTGTAAAACAAACTGAAATCTTCGAGGGGGAAAAATAAAAAACTCACAATAACCTGGTTGCATTAGTATGCACACCCTTAATCTAATACTTTGTTAAAGCACCTTTTGATTCTATTACAGCACTCAGTCTTTTTGGGTAGGAGTCTATTAGCATGGCACATCTAACGTGGCAATATTTGCCCACACTTCTTTGCAAAAGCGCTCCAAATCTGTCAGAGTGGATATCTCCTTTGCACAGCCCTTTTTAGATCACCCCACAGATAGGATTCAGGTCTGAACTTGTGGGGGATTTTTCTATAAAATCCATAAATGTACTTATACTTATCAAAATATTAATTTCCAATGTATAATTACGTAGTTTTATTATAAAAATATTAATGTGAAATCCATACACACACAGAAAATGACTTCTGGGATAAGACGAATTACACAGACAGACAATTTTTATGTTCATCATGGTGTACAGTGGGGTAAAAAACACAAGTATTTAGTCAGCCACCAATTGTGCAAATTCTTCCACTTAAAAAGATGAGAGAGGCCTGTAATTTTCATCATAGGTACACTTCCACTATGAGAGACAAAATGAGAGAATCCAGAGAATCTAGAGAATCACATTGTACGATTTATAATGAATTTATTGTAAATTAATCTGTAAAATAAGTATTTGTTCACCTACAAATACAGATTTCTGCCTGTCACAGACCTGTAACAACTT
>JACXGJ010008152.1:0-28105 GCA_016801105.1 Esox niger | reverse complement strand
GTTAGGGTTGGGGTTATATCTACGCGATAAGCTAGAAAAGTCTCCACTGTATTGATGCAGTCTGAATTGTTGCGGCCCATTACTACATGTCAGTGAAGTAGCGAAATGTTTCCATATTACTCCCAGTCAGTTTGAAGTACTTCCAATTCTTGAGTATTTAATGGGGTTGGATAGCAGTTCTGCTTTCCGCTCTGTGAAAACGTCTTCTAAATAAGTATTTAAGTGAGAGTGCTGTAGGTTAATGATCGTAGAGGTCTTAGTTCCATCCAGTTTTAAATGGGACTTCAGTCCTTTACTGTTAAAGCAGGGGGGCTCAAATTGCTTTGATTTGTACTGGCAAACAGTGTCTACAAGGTTAGCGGAGCTCTCTCAGGCCTGAGTAGTGAAAGTGTTGTTGGAAGCAGGAGGAAGGCTGCATACTCTGGCAGCAAGGAGCAAAGGAGTTTCTGTTTTGTTCCACACCACAACCACAAACATCCTCCTTAAGTGACCTGAAGTAAGCCTGGTCCAGGATCTGTTTGTGCTGTCTTGCTATTGGTTCACGGTGTGAACAGATCTGGGGCCAGGCTAAGCTGAAGTTACAGTACATTTAGAAACGTTTAGTGTACACCGTTATAACAAACTGTAGTCTGTTCTGACTCGCTGAATTCCCTCGGAATTCAGCAGGTTAAGTTACGACCCTGCTGTATAGTTTATGGATAGAAAGACTGAGTCACGCCGTACCACCCAAAAAATTGTTGGACTCATCCAAGTCTCAGTTGAAATGTGTCCAGAATTTGTTATCAGAATCTTCGCTTCAGCAAAGTGCTGTTTTCAACTTGGGTTGCTACAACCTTTTGCCACTGTGTTGATTATGGTTATTTTTGGCCTGGGCAAATGCCTCTATTTAGATTCCAGCAGCAAGAGATCTTAGATTCCATATAGAATAAAAGTCACTGAATGGAATACGGTAGTATGGCTATTCCTGCATGTTTTACATCTGTTTTCTTTAAAGGAACAACAACATTAGAGTAAGAAGTTGATGGCCAGTCAGCAGGTTTAGTAGGAATACAAAACAGCTCTTAACTTGCATTGCCTGCTCTGTTGACTAGTCCTGTTTTACTTTAGGAGATCAAAGTGCTACAATCGGTTAAAACCTATTATGTCCACAATAAGATACAAAAGAGTAGACTCTATTATAAAGTAATTATGTGTTAAATTTGGACAAGCACTCTTCTGTCTAGTTGGCCTTATATTATCACAGTGTTGAGACTCAAACAAAAGTATACAGGACTCTTGCTGTAAAAATAGATAATGTTATTTTTCTTCCTTTCTTTGAGAAAATGAATTTATTAGTAATAGATTGACCCCTTGGTGCTGTGATTGGAATTCTGATTAAGTGTTCTACAAAAGATTGGTGCACACACATGGTCTACTCAACCACACACACACACACACACACACACACACACAACCACACACAAACACACACACACACAATCACACACACACACACACACACAACCACACACACACACATTAAGCACACGTTCACATATGCAAACTTAGTAATAGAAACATTTCACTTTGCTTAGAGATAGTTAGCTCTAAATATTTTGAAACAAAGGATCAACCCTGCATTATCCATGCAGTGAATAAATCTCTCCACTACACTGTATATAAATAAAAGAGTGTAGAGGCTTTTCCCTGTCTCCTAGCAACAGACTGTCGCATGAACATTGTCAAGACAGTAACCACCTAGCAACGTTTTGACATTCTACATATTGGAAAATCAACACTTATAGCAATCTCTAACAACACAGTCTCAGTTTTGGAATAGTTACAGTGTTCTCATGTTGCCTTTTCACAGTTTCACAGATGTATTTGTTTTCATTATTTGGTCTTTATAGAAAAACGTAACCATGGAAACAGATGCGACTCTATGTTACATTGAGATTGGAAGCAACGACAAAGGAATATTAATGTTTCTTAATATTCCTAGCAACCCACAGTACCTTGAGAATGCTATTTTTTTTAAATAAAAACACACTCCAAATTGTATTTCTGATCGTATTTTGCCTTTGTGACCATGTTTTGTGTTGGTTCTCTGAGTTGCTACATGTTTTGTATATTCACCGTGAGTTTATACTTATTTTTGAATCAACTGGTCAAATCCTTTGTGCTTCTGTCAGCAGATGCCCTGGAGGAACAGGATGAGCAGTTGATAGTTTCTGGCCCAGCTGAGGATCCAGCTCCTTGCCTCCTCTTTAACCAGAACATGGTTCAGTCTGAGCACCACTTGGCCCCTGAGGAGGAGGTCCCCCTGGAACCTAAGGAGAGGCCCGAAACACTACAAAATACAGTTATTGCAGAAATTCAACCTGCTGCAGAACCACCAGCACAGGCCAACAGAGGAGAAATGACCCCTGCTGCTCTGGACCTAGGCCTATCTGAGGAGAAGCCACTTGCAGGCAACACTGAACCAGTTTGTAACGGTTCTGCCGGTGAGATTATCCCTGAACCACTGGCCATATCCACCGCAACCAATACAATCTCTACAACCCGTAAGACCAAGGCCCCTTCCCTGAAGATAAAGGGGGTCCTGAATGGGGCTAGTGCAGAAGGGGATGCAGACAGTGACATCCCAGTTGTTAAGGCTAGCTACAACTTTGACCCGGACCAGTTGGATGAAAGCTTCAACCCGTTTGCTAGTGGTGGCTCCAAGATCCCAAACTCCCCGACAGCTTTCGCAGCCGATGCACTGTCCACACTTGAGTCCCTACCTGAACAAAGTTCCTCTCTGCCGCTTTGCGGGCCCAGTTCTTCACCCAAAATGGACGTTGAGGAGGTCAAAGACTTATCGTCAGTGGAGCCCAAGCCAGTAAAGATGGAGTTTGGTTTAGATGACGCAGGTGGTATAAAAAATCCACCTCCCAGAAAGCTGGTTAAAAAGCCTGGCAGTAGGCTTTCTTCCAAGAAAACAAGGCCCAAGGCAACAACAACTTTGACATCTGCCCCGACACCTGTGCCTGAACTAACAGCTGTCGAACCAGTAGCAAAGCCTATTTCCGAAATGACTTCTGAACCGCTTTCTGCACCAGGGGCCTCCTTAAGTTTGGACGACATTCCTATTCCAAAGTCCACTTATAAATTTGACCCTAACCAGTGGGATGACCCCGATTTTAACCCCTTTGGCAGTGGTGGTATCAAAATGAGTAGTTCCCCGGTTTTGCCCAAAGGATCCAATAACTTTGATTCTCAAAACTATAACGACTCTGTGAAAGCCCTAAGCAGCAACAACTCAACCTCCCAAAATACCCCACTGCCTCTACCAGCAGAGGATGCAATGAAACTTAAGCCACAGCGCCCCCTGGATGAGGAGAAGAGAACACGTCAGACTCCAAAGAAAAGCAAAGACAGGACCATTGCGTAAGTATACTGGACTAACAGGTTTGGCTTTTCAGGACATCCACATTGTGCACATTGTGTACCACCACTAGTAGCCTTTAGCCTTCTTCAGGTTAGTTATTCTCTTCTTCAGGTTTGACCATGCTAATAATCTTAACAGTAATAAAGCATTTTATTTTTTTATGTATCTTTTAAAAACACTAGGGAAGCTTTCAAGGGTACTTTAGCAAACAGTAACATCCAGTAACATTTTGCTAATTTGCCTGTTTGCAATACGAAACATGTCTTCATGGTTCTCACACTATGCCTTGAAGGTGGAATCTTTAATTGGAGCAATAACCAAAAACAACATCACTGTTTTGGTATAAAGTTGAATAAATATAACCTTTCCTAGCCAAAGATGTGGGTGCAAAGACAGACCTTCCATGATATACAAATCATAGTTTTGACCATGTTTTAAGCTTATAGTATTTCTTCACATTAAAATTATTCACAAAAATTTGAGTTAAACTAGCTTATATTTTAGGTTCTGCTGTTTTTATTAAGCTCATGAAGGATTTCCTCATTCATATTCCTTAAGAATATACAGGTGCATCTCAAGAAATTTGAATATTGTGGAAAAGTTCATTTTTTCCCCTAATTCAAATTAAAAAAAAGTGACACCTTCATATAAAAGTCAATGGCAAAACATTCTAAAACTGTTCTGTGTTTACAAATAAACCCGTTGAACAACGATAGACACTTAAGTATTAAGTGTAAATCTCTTTCTGCCACTGGCATTCTATTGTGTCACCAGTCTGCAGCTTAATCATCTCCCCCTGGCAGCCCCTGAATCCCTAATGCTGAGCAGTACACTGCTACTCACTCTTCCTTTTCTCTCTCTCTCTCTCTCTCTAACCTTTCATTCCCCAAATGTTTTCTGTGCCCCCACTGTATTCCCTCTTGTCTGTCTTCCTCTCTCCCTCCCACCCTACCTACCAACCTCTTCTATCTGGCTATCACGCACCCTGCTTCACCTCCCACCTTGTGTTTGTTTACCTCAGGACCACTGAACAAGTGAAGTTTCTCTGTTTTCTGTTGTAAGTAGTACACTCTTCCTCCACGCACTCTCTTTCTTGTGCGGCCATCTTCGCTTACAGTCCCATTGCATGTGTTTTTATGGTGAGGGTTCAGGGAATGAGCTTGAAAACAGCCCTCATCTGCTGGTAGGATGTTACCTGAATGGTTGCCTTCCATCCGGATTTTCAAAATCACTGTGCTATAACTCTGATTAGGCCAATGGGACAATTGCCTATTTTTATTGCGTAGTATTATGATAAAATCTGTGTTAGATACCTGTCCTGAAATACATGTTTAGTAAATGCTGGATATTTTTCAGGGTGTCTAAAAACCAGGTCTGTATTCTGTTTTTATATTTCCTCTTCATGTGTTTTAGGAACTCGTGTAAAGTGAAGAAGTATGAAAACAATTCCCTGGTCCTAGATGTCTGCACTCAGGTGTGTATGTGTGTGCGAGCGTGTCAGCTGAACAAAACGTTGCTGCAGTGCTGCTGCAATGTCCATTACACAGTAGGTTACCTCATCTCACCGACACCCACAACCTCTGTGGTGCTGACAAGTGCATCCCTTTCTTACACACTCATCAGTGTGTCCCCTATTGCCTAGGCACTGCTGTGGCATGTTGACAAATGAGTGACTCATCAGTCTGTAGATGCTGTCGATCAATCATACAGCAACACAACCAAAACACCTTGTCTTGTCACGCTGTCAGCATCTGTTTTTTTCAACTTCTATAGATTATCATAGACATTGAAGCTAGTCTATGTCGGATTGTAAGCATTGAAAATGATCTCAATATTGTTATTATGGATCGGGTGTGATCGACTAATTAGCACTTCTGTGAAAACTGCTTCTTGGTCCCCCACCTCTTAGATGGAATACATTGAGTGTACTTCCATGGTGAACGGCGATTCCGTCACATCTACATTGTGCCTGGCTCTTGGCTGACACCACTGTGGCCCTGCTTTGGGTAATCCACTCTGTTGTTGACAGGAAGAGGATGCAGTTGTGTCACAGGTACAAGAAACCCCCCATCGTGTTCGGCATGCCACAGATGAGGAGAAGCTTGCCTGCAGCGTCATAAAGGGCCAGAAAGCTACGGAGGAGGACAGGGTGCAGGAGAATGACACGGGGGAGAGGGAGGAGGAGAAGGACTCAGCATGTGTCAAAGGCCCAACCACAACAGCAAGTGCAAACAAACAGGCACTGCTGGAGGGTATGTTTGGTTTGGCCCCAAGGGCAGTCATCAGACAGGTTTAATGACCAAGGCCTAGTAGTTAAATGGACATGTGTTCAATAGCCAAGGTGTAGTTAAAGGGATGTTTCAATGGCAAAAGTGTAGTTAGAGGGATGTATTAACGGCCAAGGCGTTGTTAAAGGGATGTTTCAAGGGCCAAGGTGTAGTTAAAGGGATGTGTCAATGGCCAAGGCGTTGTTAAAGGGATGTGTTCAATGGCCAAAGTGTAGTTAGAGGGATGTGTCAATGGCCAAGGCATTGTTAAAGGGATGTTTCAATGGCCAATGTGTAGTTAAAGGGATGTGTCAATGGCCAAGGCGTTATTAAAGGGATGTGTTCAATGGCCAAAGTGTAGTTAGAGGGATGTGTTTAATAGCCAAGGCGTTGTTAAAGGGATGTGTTCAACAGCCAAGGCATAGATAAAGGGATGGAATAAAAAATAATGCGAAGTATAATTCAATATTTGTGTCAGCAGTCTTAGACTATCCGTTTGATTATATTAATGACATTACACAGGTACAGAAAAAGAAAACAACAAACTCTCGGAGAGCCTTTAAATTTGTAGAATTTTCTAGTTGTTTTTTTACAGTTGCATATTGGCCATGGAAAATCAAGTGTTGAACAGACATTGATTCACCTTTGCCATGATTATGATTCATGTTTTCTTCCCCAAAGGGTCACAGGCAAGGATAAAACACACGGAAGAGAAGGACATTTGTGCTTCAGTAAGTAGGCCTAGATGTTTTCATCTACCTGTAAGATGTGTTATGCTTTTTAAAATTGAAGACATTAAGCATTGGATCACAGGTGGGTGTTTCTTTGCTGTCTATAGAACGAGCTGTCAATCACCACAGAGACAGAGTGGACAGGTTGTGATGGTTACAGTGCCAAAGGCTCCCTGGACACCATATTGTTAAATGAAATGGACAAAGCAGCTGTTCTCACCTTGATCAGAGAGGAGGTAACTGATGCTATTACCTAGAACTGCATACTGTTATACAAAGTGGATAAGGGTCATCTTAATTTTGCAAGAATGTGTATTTTCTTCAGATAGCAGAGTTTACATCCTGCATGCAGATTAGCCTAGGGGGCCCACAGCTTACTGTGCTATTGACCAGCACCATCAGCTTCTGGGGAGGGGGGGTGGGTTGGGGCATTATGAATTAAAAATGGTTGCCTTGCTTCACTGAGCTCTAATAACGCCTTCTGCATATTGGCATCCATAAGCTCAAAGGTCAGAGTGTGTGTTCCTTCACTGGCGAGATAGGAAAGGATTCCGGTTGAAACTTCCTAGACTTCCTGGTTGAGCTAGCAATGTGACAAGAACCAGCATTTAATGTTTTTCACCTAGATGCATCAATTACATCAATAATGTACATACATTTTCCTCGTTCTGCTGAGATTTGCAGTGATGAAACAGGGCTCTAATCACAAATGTTCATATTTTCCTTTTTTCTCAACTTCCCTAATAATCCCACTCTAAAGCACTATGAGTTGATCTAAAGAGCCCCTTCCCTGATTGCTGTCACTATAGTAATACAATGTGCACACTGCAGTACTTCTGTTAAATTATCCAATAGTTGGCATTCTCAAATTCTTCATAAGTACTAAGCGGCTGAATGCCTTCTTGCCTTGACTAACCCTAGAGTGTTATTTCACTACAGATAATTACCAAAGAGATAGAAGCCAATGAGTGGAAGAGAAAGTATGAAGAGAGCCACCAGGAGGTGCTAGAGATGAGGTATTAGAAGACTCTTGTTTCAGTTGTTGTAGTCATATTGTATACTGTATTACAGACAAACATGTTAGAAATTTACTTTTCTACTTAATCTTTTTTCTCTCTTGTAGGAAAATAGTAGCAGAGTATGAGAAAACTGTTGCACAAATGATTGGTAAGTTCTTGAGATTCTGTACTATTATGTACAGAATCTCCCTTAAAGAGAATTTCCCATAAATTAATGGGAAAGGGAAACTCAAAATAGTGGGTGTCTACAAGCTAATGGCTGTTACTGGCCCAACGGCAAACACAAATATTTTTCTGAATTTGTACTACATTTTTTCAAAACTATAAATACACACTTTGATACTCAAGCTATATTATCCAAACCCAAGATGTCTCACGTGTACAGATGGGTGACAAATGAAAGGAAAAACCAACATAAAGTGTGTCACAAGCTACTCCACCAGCTCCAATGCACCTTGGCATATATTCTACCAGTCTCTGAAACTCTACTGGAGGGATGGAACACAATTCTTCCAAATGATATGTCCTCATTTGATGTTTTCATGATGCTGGTGGAGAGACCTGTCTAACATTGCAGTCCAAAATCTCCCAAAGGTGATCATTTGGTTGGAGACCCGGTAACTGCGAAGATCATAGCATATGATTTACATTATTTTTATACTCATCAAACCATCCAGTTGTACCTCTTTGCCCCCTAGATGGAGGCATTGTCAACCCGCAAAAAACCCATAATACCCTCTTTCAAAGTCTCTTGGATCCTTTCAAAGACCTCTTGATCCAAAACCAAGGTCTATTTGGCCTGCTCAGCATTTTTATACATGCCAAAAAGCAAGATAGAATGTTAAGTACTGAATTGTATCAAGCAGTACACTTGTATGGAAGCACCTGCATTTGTTGTTGTTCCTCTGGTCATTTATTCAGGTTCTTCCTTTAATGTGTCACCAGTCTGTAGATAACGAACAGTATACTCAAAACGATATTATCTATTGAATAAATTAAATATTTCCGTCAAAAGTCACACTAAAGCATCAAATACACTGACACTACTGATTACCCATTTCACACTTTGGATTACAACGATTGTTTCCCTTTTTATTCCAGTGTAAAACACTAACACTTGAAATTTACCATGAAGGAATTTGTGGGAGCCAGAATAGCCCCAAAAAACAAGGGTGAAAGCAAAGGCATTTTTACACAGGCAAAGTAAAAGTTTGTTCTGCTTCAACGTCAGCATCCTGTTTCTTACCTGGGTCAGGCCAGATATTTCCATCCATCACAGGCTGTTTTTGTCTAGCCAAACTGCATGGGAAATATGCCCCGGAATGCCTGACTCATCCCTAACAGGACTCGGCAGTGATGTCCCCACAAGCTTCCCCTATTCCTCTAAACCTTTCACCGCCATGCAGAGAACAACACCTCTATGAGACTGAGGAAATGGGAGTGTATTCAGAGGAACATATTTGTGAATGTTGGCTCACTGAGTAGGCAGTTTCAGACAAGAATAGCATGGGCTGCTTTGGCCACACTTATCCTCTCTGCCGATCCCTGAAAAGAGCTTCCTGTAAAGGCCCACCAGGAACGTCAGCATGTGGTCCACATTACAGTATAGGGGCCTAGAGTAGTATAGCGGTGAAGGATGCCATTGTGTCTGTGGACGGCACAAAGTGAAACATTCCCTCCTGATCAGAGGATTCCATGGCCAATAATACCATTCACAAAGATGAACGCGTGTAAAGGTTTCCATGGGATCAACATCGGGTATTCTTTAAATAAAATGGGATTACGTTCGATTTCAGTGGAGACAATTCTGTCCGGTATTCAGTGGAGACAGTTAAGTCCAGCTGACCATATCAGAACCAGTAGGCTCTTGTGTAGCTAACACTGTACAGTTGAAAATTACACACAACATTATCTTAGCAGTCATTAGCTGTTTACCAAAAGCGGGTTCGCAATAGCTATTTCTTCTCAAGAAACAGTGAGTAGTTTATCACCATCAGCAGGTGTCTCTCAAATGACCAAAACAAGAAAAGGTTTGGCTGCCATATACTTTTAGATACATTTAAATAACTTAAATGTATGTCTAATGTCCTGCTCGTACTAACACATGCAGTTTTAGCTTACAGTAGAGAAAGATAACTTGAAAGTAAATTACCCTTTTATTTCTGAAAGTCTGGAAGATTGATCCAGTAGTAAAATGGCTCAGGTTGGGCTGAACCCTCTGTAGCTTCCTTAATTGAAATAGCATTTACAAGAACATGGCCCGAACACTGTCAGGCATCTCATTACATGTATTTAATGAAGTCAGAGTTCAAATGTATTCATTTTGAGTTGTTTTTCTCATGGATTGAATGCAATACCAAGCCTGTGTAGACTATTGAGGCAAACCCCTAAATCCTATGTTTTTATAGGGATGTATCTCAGTGATTTAGTTTTTGACATGTTGCAGAGGATGAACAGCACAAGAGGAGCGTCCTTGGCTCCCAGAAGAGTCTCCAGCAGGTGACCCTGGAACGGGATCAGGCCCTTGCCGACCTTAACTCTGTGGAGCGCTCGCTGTCCGACCTCTTCAGACGCTACGAAAACATGAAGACTGTCCTGGAAGGCTTTAAGAAGGTACAGCATGTTGTGTTACCACGGGACTTGTGAGACGGTTTATGAACACATGTGGTTTTACCACTAGACTAGTGAGAACGTTTATGAAGGTTTTTGGTGTTAACACTAGATTAGTGAGAAGGTTTGTAAAGGTTTGTGGTGTTAACAGTAAACTATTGAGAAGGTTTATGAAGGTTTGTGGTGTTAACACTAAACTATTGAGAAGGTTTGTGGTGTTAACACTAGACTATTGAGAAGGTTTGTGGTGTTAACACTGGACTATTGAGAAGGTTTGTGCTGTTAACATTAGACTATTGAGGTTTGTAAAGGTTTGTGGTGTTAACACTAGACTATTGAGAAGGTTTATGAAGGTATGTGGTAATAACACTAGATTAATGAGAAGGTTTTTGAAGGTATGTGGTGTTAACACTAGATTAGTGAGAAGGTTTATGAAGGTTTGTGGTGTTAACACTAGACTAATGAGAAGGTTAGTGTAATGTTATACTACCAGGATTTATTTTCTGTTAAATAAATAAAACATTTACACAAATTTGTCATGTGTGTATTTTTCTACTGTAAATTGTCCTTTTGGTGTTTGAAATAGGACTTTGAGGGAACTAAATTATCATTGTTTTTATTCAGACATTTTTCCCCAAATATCTGGGGGCTGTTGACAAAATGACTCTCTGTAATGGAGAAACATTATAGTAATGTCAGGATTTACTTGCGTGTTTTTGTTGCACATTCTCAGATTTTCTCTTTGTGTATCTCTCCGTGCATGCAACTGTGTGTGTGTGTGTGTGTGCAGAATGAAGAGGTTTTGAAGAAGTATGCCCAAGAATACTTGGTCCGGGTCAAACAGGAGGAACAGAGATACCACACGCTGAAGATGCACGCTGAGGAAAAACTAGACAAGTAAGGCAGCCACAAACACTTTATACTTCAATGTAATGAAGACTTAAGTTTACAGTTTTCTTTGTACTCAGAAACACTTGAGATTTATTACGTTTTATATCACAGAGATATTCCTAGCTGCTAGCTTCTTGTTTATTTAGTTACTGCATGTCATCGTATACAGTGGATCTCTTACTCTCATGTATAGATTTTTTTCACTTATGTTTCCCTAACTGCTGTGTTGCAGGGCAAATGAAGATATAGCTCAAGTGCGTGCAAAGGCTGATTCAGAGAGTGTGGCTCTACATGCCAGTTTGAGGAAGGAGCAGATGAAGGTGGACTCTTTGGAGAGAGCCCTCCATCAGAAGGTACTTGACTTAATTTGCCAAAAACATTATCTAAGAAAAGCACAAGCAGTACAATACACACATTTAAAGATCTGATTATACTATAACCAAAAGGACATTGCAAAACCACTTTCAAAAGTACTAAAAATAATTAAAGAAAAAAAACTAAGAAATCTTCCTGAGCCCTTTCCAACTTCCAGCTCTGAGCACTGAACAAAAAAACTTCTCTTCATGCCACAATAATAAAAAAGGTATTGCAAATAGCAATCAGCATCGTAAAACTGAATATAGATCTCCCTGATCAGATGAACACACTTCAGACTGGTATAAGACCTATAAACAGGAACTGACATCCAGAATCAACACACACAAAACCGTGTGTGAATCCTGTAGCGGTCATGCAGGGGTGGCCAGTCCATTTCTGGATGTTTTGGGTGGAGGTTATAAGAGTATTGGACATACCAATAAGTTCAAATGACCAGCAGGACAATAAATGCAAGGAAGAAATGACCAGTAAGGCTGTGGACAGTAAGAGCAGTAGTAGTTAGAAAATCCATCTGCACAAGCAAATGGACTTTGGAAAAGGACAGCTAGGAGCCATCAGGCCTGTTAGTCGTTGGGCGCTGCCCAAGGTTTTGGGTCCTCCTATGATTTAGTAGGACACCTGAGATATTATAGGGCACATTCCATAGATCCAAAAGGGTTCCTCGGAAATCAAGGCTGGGGAACCCTTTTGGATTCTCTTGGCACATAAAATATTTCAGCATAAAAACTAGACGGTCATTCTGAAGATGAGCAGCCGCAGACAGGGCCAGCCAGGCAGGAAATACAGTAGCACCACCCACTTTACCAAGCGCATGACCATCAAAGGGACACTCACCTGCAAACCAGCCTGAAATCGGGTGAAGTCATCTCCCATTGCAATTATTGCCTTTGTCCATTAGGTAAAAAAATATAGAGATATTGTGTTGAAAAAAGTTTTTCTCTCTCTATTCTTTTCAGAACCAAGAAATTGAGGAGCTCACTAAGATTTGTGACGAACTAATAGCAAAGCTTGGAACATCAGACTAATTCCTGAGATCATAAATATTGAAGTTGTTGGATGTACAGTCCTACCAACACCTCTCTGCTCTGCCGTGCCATTACAGCCAAGGCCAACCAATCCTTATTGGAGCTAGCTGGTAAATTCCCATATACACTTTAACCCAAAGTTTCCCTGACTGGAATAAATAAACACAAAAAACTATGTACAGGATTGTATAGCATATTTTCTCATGTATTCATCAGTATTATTGTTGCAATATACAATGTGCATTTATGAGCTCGTACTTAAGGATATTTCTTAACGTTAGCATATATAAAGCATTGGTACTAAGTTATGGCCCTTACTGTTGATTTTTATCAGTTTCAGTGGAGGCTATGAATGGGCTGGATTCAATCCATACCAAAGAAATTGGGACTTACATCATAATTGAAATTTAAAGTAAATCCCATGTTCCCATGTTCGCGGACCCACATTTGCAGTAAATACTGCCTATGTCAGCTCAATCTGAAAATTACCTTAACATTTTGATTGTGCGATTGAAATGACTAGGCGAGGAATATGCTAGTAACCGGTTGTGTTGCTTATGGTGTGGTGTTTGTAAAGTGTAAGACTTCATGGATTATCATTGATGAAAGAAGAAACTGTACGTGTTACAGATATGAGTCAATTTGGTGCCTCTCGTTTCACTATCACTTGCATTTCACAGGTTTACACTCTATACAGTCATTCTGCTGCTATTCTAGTTGAAGATGGAAGGTGATAGTTTTTTACAGAAAGGATGTCATCTACTCTCCTGGTTCCTTTCTGTTCCTAGGGCAAAGCTTTTCAGGGTATTATCAAAATAACGATATATGTCGGATCATTTGTATGGGTACAACAGTTTTGAGATCTAGAAATTACTTTTATTTTCCTATAACTACGTTTGTCAGTTCTTGGTATTTCTGTTGATGTCAACTTCAGACCTCAGTTTGTGGTCAATGATCTGTTGTTACATTATATATACTTTAATGAGTAAGTTGGTTATATTTTGAAGGCAAGAAAAGTGCTTCATGTATAAAGCATATATCAATGTATGTATTTGGCAGTCATAGTTGTTATTGGTGTTATCACATTGTTGTTACCATCACAACTCACAACACAGCATTGTTTGTATTGTCAAAAATAACTCAAAGTCTCTTAGGTGTGTTCAAATGTGTTCACATTTCCAGAGGGGTACTTGCTTTTGTTGTTTTTCAAATGTTTTGTTTGACAGGCTTTAAACTTTATTTCTTAGTAAATAGCCTATACTGTAACAAAAGCAGAGTGAGATGCTCTGACGTACATTTTAGCACTTAATAGTACAGCAATAGCTTAACATATTCGTCAGGTAGTGATTTTTGTTTTGCTTTGTTTAAGAATAATTTGAAAGGGCCATATTTTTTTATTTTAGCTAGACACACGATTGGAAGATATGGTTACTAGATTTGCCAAGTACAGTGCAGCTTTAAGAAAAGTTGGGGTAAAGACATTGCTCCCTTACCCTCAAGGCATCACTGTGACGGTTGAAGGCTCTGAAACTAACCTTTCCACTAAGAACCATTGTCAGTGGCTCTAAACAGTAAATGTACATGTTCTTGTTTGGAAATATGCTCCGTGACGCAGAAGGATGATTTGTTTTTTCAGCAACTGGTCTTTTGACTAGTCAGATAACTGTTGAAACATCTCGGAAGTGGTTTGGTTGAAAAAATATCGAAATGTGACTTTCTGTTGAAACAAAGAAAGTAAACTAGTTGCCAAGTGTATTATGTCACTCATCTGTACAGCACAATCAACTGCCAAATGTTATTATTGTGCCAAGTCTAAGGCTGTTTGAAGCTGCTTTCAAATGTATATTGCTGCAGTATGAGTATATTTTATACTGTGTGAAAATATTTTATTTTAATGTCTATATTTTTTAATTGGTGGACCGAAATGTAGACAGATTGATTGGTGTTCACTGTTATATATTTTGTGCAGAAATCTTTCGCTGAATAAAGGTTATTATTACATGTATACTTCGAAATATATGGATATTGGATGTTAACTGTGTGTAATATGTTCAGTGTCTAACAATGTCTTACTACAGTAACGCTCATTGACCTTTGAGTCACCTTTCATAACACTTCCTAAAACATCAATTTAAACTGACAATATCTGGATGGAACATACATCACATGTTGCTGCTGTAATGAATGCACTCGTAGAGACAGGGATGGTTGATCCAAGGGGTGGGGGTGGTTGGGAATCCAACAAAAAACCAAGGAGTAGGCTGACTTATAGTCATGGGGCAGGCAGAAGGTCAGTACATAGGACTCGAAATAGACAGAGCAGAAGTACCAAAGAGATGATCCACAAAACGGCAGTCAGAAAAGGCAGGCACAGGTCAGGGCCGCAGGAAGATTTTCAAATCCTATGACAAGAAAACCACAGGCTTAGTATAGTTTCACAAACAATACCTCACAACCAACATGAGACACAGACCTGAACTAAGTAGGGAACACAGAACAAAGATGGCGGGTTAAACATCAGGTGACCTGAGACCTGAGGGGAGAGTGGCATTCAGGGGCACCATGTTGTTGTCCAGATGATTGCAACTTGACAGGAGAGTGGCGTTCAGGGGCACCATGGTGTTGTCCAGGTGATTGCAATTTGAGAGGAGAGTGGCATTCAGGGACACCATGGTGTTGTACAGGTGATGGCAACCTGAAAGGAGAGTGGCGTTCAGGGACATGGTGTTGTCTAAGGCCAGAACTGGAGAACGAACTCTTCAGCTGCCTAAGAAATACAACTAAAATGAGATTAGTAATCTACATTTTCAAAATGAAAGAATGTTTCACTGTCATTTTCCTAATTATAAAAAAATCCCAAACAAATTTTTATGGGTTGTATATGTGTGTAATGATGTTGTCTGAACAATCTACCACTATTAGATTAGGAGGGCAAAAAGTGTTGATTGTTTGGATTTTAGGAAAGAGAGAGATATTTTATCCTGCTCTTCAAGAAGATAAAATTATATTCAGTGCAGCTTGTGAAAGAGATTAGCCTACTGTCCTGGATAACACACTAACGTCATCTTGTTCATGTAAAGAATGCCCCATACAGTTTCAAGCAAAACGACCAAACCTATTCTTTCTGATGAACCAGGCAATCGAAAGCATTCCAGTAGCCTGAGCAGCTCGGCTGCTAAAACAACATTTTTAACAGGGCATTTTTTAACAAAGACCAACCAAATTGCATTGGTTTTCACCCAACCAATAAAGCCTACGATTTGACATTACAAAATACATTTGACAGGAATGTGAATGCTGAAGATGCCATGTCGATCAGGGATAGGCTCTAGTCGGCCCTATCAACTATGCTGCCCACTGTGTTTCCAATCCCTGATTGCTCTTGGATGTAGTTTTTGCAGACGCTTCCCACCCTTCAGATACAACCCTTCCAATCCAGTGCCGAGTTCATCAGCCTCTGCTGTCCTTCAGGCCCTTGAGGACCAGAGACCTTGATGAGCTCATATCCATCACTTCCTCTATATTCCATACTAAAGCCCATCCAAAACATGGGAGCACAATAACACTGTTATAATCAGGAATACTTCTATTTCACATAATTATTACTTATTACTATTAATTATAACCCATCTTTAAAAAGTGCCTCACATTACGTGGCTTGAGATGCAATTTATCTGAAAAGAAACTACAGCCAGTTTAAATGAACTGCAGTCTACAGGTAAGCCAGTATTGTCTGGTTATTGAGGTTATCCCTGCAGCAGCCTTTAGTACTCTCAGTTAGCCACTTGGTGGTGGAACGGTACTGCACTATCAGACTGACTTCAGACTCAGTAGGCTCAGTCCACAGCCTTTATTAATGCAGTTTTGATATACTGAATGCATTCCTCCTTCAGAGAAATTTCCTGACATTTCCTTTAACACTTGTCTGATTCAGTACAGAATTTCTGGTTCCTTCAATGATGGAAAGTTTCCAGACCATTATGCAACAAGGCATCCCCCAAAAATGTCAGACTACATCTTTCATGCTTCACCGCTGATATGGGGTCAAAACTGCAGAATTTAAGGAAAGTTTTTTGTCCGACTGTATTTTCAAGTTTGCTAAAACGTACCTGGAAGCACCTGTCAAAACTCAAGAGCCTAAGAATGTTCTACAAATTAGTCAAAATTTGAGCTTTTTTATGGAAACCAAGGGTCCTGCTATGTTTGGCAAAAACCACAGCATTCCACAGTACTAACCCATATCAAATGTCAATAGTATTTGTAGCGTTTTTTAACAGATGGGAGTCTGTCCAGTGCATGTTGGTCATTACATTCTATGTTGGTTGCTTCAGCCACCATTATGTAGGCCTACTAAGTGGCTGGTGCAGTCTAATGTCAATTTTAGGGCATCAAATATAGAGTATATGTTTTGGTTGAGCTGTTAAAAATGGACACGGGAAAAACGCAGACCTATCTTAATCTTCTAGTATGGGGCCAACAAAAACTATTTACTTCATCTGTTTTCATAACCTTTGACTTGGAGGCGGGAAGGATGTCGAAGACGTCATGGCTTCAGGACAGCACTTATAAAGATATTGCAGGAGGAGAAAGTTTTGAGGAATCACTGAAGTCAGAACCCTAGGACTGCGGTAGCCCAGGTCATTGCTGCAACTTTGACATTCAGAAGATAAATTCGATTGAAACGCAATTGTTTTTGGTCGCCAGGCCATATTCTGCATTTCTTCAAGTAAGTATGGATATTTTGAATGGTATATGCATAGTTTTTATATTTCACGTATCCAGAACATTTTAATAAACCGCATCATTTAGAATAGTTCACGCGCATTTTTCCCTAATAGTCCACAGCTTCTACGAAGTATGTTGAAGGTAGTGATGCTAAAGTTTGCTTGTTTACTGCTTTGTGTTGAATGTTGCAGTCATCTAGCCTACAAAAACGTTAAAAGGCGCTGACAATTATTATATGTTTTTCTATTTAAAAGTGACCATAGCTGATAGGAGATTAGACATGCCACAGGGCGTGTGTAAAGTGACATGGAAAAAATAGGGTCTTGTTCAATAAATTGTTCTATTCATTTTTGCTAATAAGTGATGAATTATTAGCCCGAGTAAATGTCAGTTTATTTCATGTCCTCGTCTACTGTATTAAGGATGTAAAACCTGAATCTGTCTCCAAATGTGATTGACGTTGATTCAGGGAAATGTCTTTATTAATTTAATCAAAAAGTTAGACAAATCAGAACACAAAATTATACCCGTGTTCAGGATCACAAATATGGATGTGGGATTTGGGATTTATGAATTTATTTGAATTTATTTCTTACTAGAAAACCATTACATGTGGTTTGACTTCTTTAGGTATTTACATTACTTTAATATATCTTTACATGTAGGTATTTGTTTTGCTGCTGCTGAAGTGATCACTTCTCTGGACTCTGAAGTGAGAACAAAACTATAGTTAAGGGACATTTTGAACAGTCAGAAATGTTGATTAAGTGCTGTTAAGCGTTGTTTTATGTTCTGTTATAAAATATTGTCCAGGTTACTATATAATTTCAAGGGAAAATCGTGATATTGATTAGGACTATTAATAAGGGTTCCTTATCCTGGCACCCCTCCTTAATTTGCAACTTCAGCAGTTGTTTTTCATTCGTCACCATGACATTGATGGAAGAAGTTGCCTTTTGGCTGGAGCTTATGAAGTACAGTTCCTCTCTACCCCTATAAAGACCCCACGCCGTTGACAGTGATATTTCATTGCCACGGTGAAATGTAAGGTAAAGCAAACATTCCCTTGATCTGGTTCCATAGCCAGAGGGCTGGGTCCACCCCAGCCATAGATCTAAAGATAGGAGTGTGCAGAACACAGCATAAGTTCACTTGTGAAATGCATTAGGCAATGAAGTTGAATCCCTGTCTGAGGCAAGCTGTTCCCCTCAAGCCAGCTACTGCACTGGTGACGACTCTCAACACACACCTTTCTCAGTAAATTATGAAGCCCCACAGGAGCGTTTCCATAGTAATGAGGGGGTTGAGGGGGTGGGTGATGCGGTGCATTTTCTTTTTTTAACCTTAAACATGATATGAATGTATTGCAGCCATAGAAATCCAGCCAAGAAATATAAATTAGGATTTCTTGAGACGTCTCAAGACATGTTTTAGAAAATGAAGGCAGCTTAATATAAAACAGTTCGTATGTATTGAAAATACCAATGTCTTGAGACATCCATTGAGATTACCGGATGGGCAATCCACCCAAAACCACAGATTTGTATGTTATACATTGTAAAATAATGACAATAGGTGACAACTGTATATTTTGTGAAAAGTTTCAGCAGTTTGTTAGTTAGCTAGCAACATTAGTTGAAGAAAGATGTTGAGGCACTATTCCATAAGAAAGGCCAACTCCATATTAATGCCCATGGTTTTGGAACCAACCAAGCTCATATAGGTGTGACGGTCGGGTGTCCACAAACTTTTGACCATATAGAGCATACTCTCCCTGGACACTTAATTAGGTTACATTCAGTACATTCAGTATATCATGTAGCTGTACCTTAATATCTAAAGGATGCAGACATGTTGAATAGGTTTTGTGTTTAATTGACCAGACATTGGAATGGGAAAGCTGTGTGATCTAAGTTGGAACATGATTTGATTGTTGATGCCAGATGTGGTGGTACCAGCTTCTCAGAAACAGCTGACCTCCTGGGATTTTTACCCACTACATTTTCTCGATAAACCAAACATTCAGTGAGCGGCAATGCATAACATGCTCACCTTGGTAAAGATCATGATTTTCCACTCAAAGCTGTCTTCCTTTGAAACAGGATTGGGATTGGTGGGGATTGGTCTGTGATAGTAAGGTCATGTTTAAACAAGGAGAGATCGCTCTTTCAGAACAATTTTGGTGATGATTGGCAATTTCAGCCAGGTGATCAGGTGACCTGACTGGAACTTTAAAGGTTTTATGAAATTTGATAGTGTGTTATCCCACATCTCCAGTCACAAGAATATATAGTTACTTATTTGCTGTTTTCACCACCAGACATGTGAAGTCATGGTTGAAAAACAAAGTTATTTTACCTGAAGACACAGAACATTGACCAAACAGAGATTTATAAATTGTATGTCCTAAGGAGGCCAACCTGCAGCAAACAACCACAATAGCTCATATGCTCACCAGCGATTGTATTTAACGGTATATTATATTTCATATTTACATTAAGTGCATTCTGTTCTTATATATTCTCTAGCAACACCATTACCCCAAGTCAAATGAGGTATTTATTAGTAGATAAAGGTGATTCTGACTCTCGCCAACACACCTAACATTTGTGAAGTGTTTCCACTGTTAAAACGCTAAACGAACATAAAAATGTTTACCTTTGAACCACTGTTCAGAGAACATTGTTCAGTTCACATTGTTGGCTGTGGACTTCTTGTGCTCTTTATGTGCGCTTTGGTAATATTCAGATGGAAAGCAATGTTCTTTTCAGTGGGCAATGGATTCCTGCTGGCTATGAACAGCAGTCAGTTTCTGATATAGTGGTGTTATGAAGAATCACATTAGCCAAGGCATAGGGCCGGCAGATGTAACTAGTGGGAGAAAAAAGATTTTTGTGCCTTCTTATATTACTTTCTTTTGCTTTATTGGACAGAAAACTGATAAAAGATTGAGGAAGGGTAGTGGGCTATACAAACAAGTATGGAGCTCCAAATCCAAATGTTGTGTAACCCATTTTAGACAGACAAGCATGACTTTTGTCTCTCAAAAAGTTTATATTGGGTGACTGAACACTGCAGATCTACCTAATTATGTTACCACCTGATGCTAATTATCCCCTGAATTGAGAGAATATAAGCAGAGATGAAATGATCATTTGTCTCATTTATGCATCAATTTGTTGGAATTGGTTAAACCGATTTGATATTTAATCAAATGTATTTTTATTGCTTTATACAATGTATTGACCTGGTAAAAAAAATATTATTGTGGTTCACAATGTTTTTCTCAGCATAATTCAGTTTATTCTAGTAAATCATTGGTCACTTGAGTTCATATCTTCCCTTTAGGTGACGTTGAAGCGAGGGCCGAGCCATGCCAGTCCCGTGCTCTCTCCTGTGCCGCTTTGCCGCACTGCTTTCTGTTTGGGCACTATGCCAGGCCCAGTTGGACGCCCACCTGCCGACCGGCACCCCCCTCATCCAGCTGCGTCTGGCGGGGGACAAGCGGAAGCACTACGAGGGCCGGGTGGAGGTCTACTACAGTGGGGAGTGGGGCACGGTGTGTGACGATGACTTCTCCATCCAGGCGGCCAACGTGGTGTGCAGGGAGCTTGGCTATGTAGAGGCTGTGTCCTGGTCGCCTTCCTCCAAGTACGGCAGAGGAGAAGGTAGGAAACAAAGAGTCCAGTGGGCTTGAAGGGATGGACAGTAGCACGTTTGCATTTCAAATCTGATCTGGCCAGTCAGACCTAATTAACGGGATGGATCAGGTGATCTGTTTCCTTACCTTCCATAACAGTCTAGGGTCTTTTGCATTTTCTCCTGATTCCCAAGGTCAGGAATCTTACAAATATATTCTGTACGTAGTTTGTCATTTCCCTGCAGTCCCATTATGTCTCTTTATTGATGTCTTAATACTCAGAGTGTATTTTTGAATTAAAACCTCGCTTGGGTAAGAGTGTGGTGCTTGCAAATCCAAAGGTGTGTGTTAACTAGACTGTAATGGGTAAAACTGTGCTTGTTGATGGATCATGGTCCTAGACTGGAGACTTGCTGAAATGGTCACAGGATTTCAACTGGAGAAAATGTTCTGCTGAATTAAACGTATAATGTTGGTGTCTAGCTCACTACAGGCATGTTCACACTGCATTATAGCCCAGGGTTTAGAGCCTCCTTAGTCCTTGGCCAAGAAAGATTTTAGCCAAGGGCTAGGCAAGTGTTCACACTTGTGGGCTAGCTGGCCTTGCTCTGTTGCTTTTCGCGGCTAGCCCTAGAAACACAAAGACAAAGGTTCTAGGAGTGAAAGGGGGTCAATATCAAAAGCATAGAATGATTTTTTCCCAATAATAATTGCCTAATTTATGTATGTGATGCGTATCATTACCAACAGTTAACACTATAGCTCTGTTTTGGCCCCTCAGCAAACTTTTCCTGTTTTAGTATGCTGTATGTATCTGAGCAGGTACCTACTGTAGCGATATTTTGAACTAAATCTATGAAATAAAACTAATAAGAAAAAAGACTAAAGGTAAAACATTTCTGCCTCCAGTTCATATTTTCACCACATATTTTTTCTCTTTCTTTGCACACAGACTAGTCTAGCCCAGGGCCAGTCTTAAAAACTATACTCACCTACCAAGAGGAGTAGCTGATTTTGAGCTGGAAAATTTTGTATTTTGTCTCAGACAGTATCTACAGACACCCCTAAGAAGTTGAGCCTGAACATTCTTTAGTTAGGATGACCTCTGACTCTCAAGCTCAACTACAGACCTTAAGGCCATTTCCACACCATTTGAGTAGAACAGAGAGCCAACAGACTCTGGAGTGTAAGCGTTTGATACCCCTGTCCTATCAGAATGTTAATAGAAAATTATCATAGCCTGTATATAACAATCAAAACGCTCTATAAATGGCATGATTTTAGCCAGGCCGCTGTATATCCAAAGAAATATACACAGAACAGAAGTAATGTGGTAAGTGCACTCAGAACGAATGAAGGGACATGTTGTTTCCATGATTGCAATACAGCCCACACAGCTGTACTGCACGTGACAGGATGGACAGATCATCAATATCCTTGTACTGTCATTGGTTTGGATTGATATACTGCAATTTCTCTGTTGTCAAGGTTGGATAGAAAACGATCACATAGATTACGTGATACAAATAAAAAATGGAATAACCGACCTAACCGGACCCGTTTATACTGAAATAAGAAATGTAATTTTTACTATTATACTGTTTTTAGAATGTTTTACAGTTACATTCTTACATTTTTTTATTACATTTGGGAATATTTAATCAAATTTCAAGAAAAGCACCGTGACTAAACTTTGTCAGCTTTGGTGTCATTAGTGACTTCAGAGGAAGAAACGGAGGGTGGCTTCTCTTGTTTAACAGAAATGTTGCATTTTTATGTTGCATTTTAGGTGAATAACTATTCTGAAACACTACAATTCCACTATTACTGCAGATATGGATATTTTTTGTTATTTTTTGCTGTAAAGCTTATGGTTGGTATGTGCATTTCTGTAATGCATGCAACAACAGTTTTTCTAATTACATATTTTGAGTCATCCAAGGGATGAAGTTACTGAAAAAATCAGTGAAATCTTCGATTTTTCAATAAATCATCCCCGCCTTCCCTGTAGTGATCTTTTCTGATTCGTTCCACTATTTAGTATGAAGAGGCATACCCCCTTTTTTGTTGATTGCATGAAATGGACAGATTTGGGACACTTAACCTTAATGAGGAATATTATCATAAGCTGTCATGTCATAATAGAAATACCCCTTTAAATATATATAAGCAGTTTTAATTAGCCAGATTTGATAAAGATGGATACATTAGGAGGACAGTTACGGATTGAGATGAGAACTAAATCCTATTCTCCTGGTCTCCATTTATGTGCTTCTACCAAACAGACCACATGTCCTACACATAACTGCTCATTATACAATCCTGGTTGCACAAAAAGGCAGGATGCTGCTTAATATTTTTATAAAAACAGTATACAATGATGACGATTTGCACATCATTGCATTCTGTTATTTGCATTTTGTGCAGTGTCCCAACCTTTTTGGAAACGGGTTGTAATATTCAATTGATCACTAACCCAGATAAATCAGTGTTGGACTTGAAATAATGTTAAATACACAATGAAAGTATGTTTTTGTCCACAATCAGACCGCATATAGACCTTGTCACACAAAGGTGTTTTCTATAGAAGGTTAAAATAGATATTGGTTGGGAAGGGTTCAGCAGTCTTATAAACTCTGTTCTTACGTCTTAAATCTCTGTTCCTTTTTAGGTCGGATCTGGCTGGACAATGTCCACTGTACGGGGCAGGAGAGGACCCTGGCCCAGTGCCCGTCCAACGGCTTTGGGGTGTCTGACTGCAAACACTCTGAGGATGTGGGGGTGGTTTGTAGCCAGAGACGCATCCCTGGCTTCAAATTCATTAGTACCCTCACCAACAACATGGAGGTAAGCCTAAAAACATAAAGACATGCCAGCAACTTGAAAAACCGGCACACTCACACACACGCACACACATGATATAACGGCACACACACGCACACATACGCACATACACGATATAGCGGCACACACACACACGCACACACTGCATGGTATAACGGCACCTAAGTTCACTCAAACCACATATATGCCCACAAATTACAGATACACACATGGCTGTACATTGTACACACATTTCCAATGTGTTGTGTGTACACATATCAACCATTAATATGTCAATCTCTCAAATTTCTTTCGAAAGCCATTTTTACATCAGCAGTTGTAACAAAGGGCTTTTACAAAACACGCAGCTGAAACCCCAAGGAGCAAGCAACACTAGTGTTGAATTTCAGTGGTTAGGAAAAAGTCCCTTAGAAAGCTGATACTTTGGAGGAAACCTAGAGAGGAGTCAGGCTCAGAAGGGTGAGGGCTGTCTTTGCATATGCTGGTTGCTGTTAAGGTGTTCAAGTAGCAATTATACCGAAATGAAATGAAGTTATGTGGATAAATAGCTAGGGATTGCTGTTTGAAGTTAAAGGTAAAAACTATAAGTATTTTCAGATGCTTCAGATATTTCAGATATCGTGACCTAGAATTTTCCAGCGTTCTGGGCAGCTTTCTCTGGTGAACATATTCTGCCATAGCATAGTTTTGAATCTGGCCAACAAATCATTCTGAAACAAATCTTTCCTTTATCATTACCCATTGTTTCTTTCTAATAAAGCTGAAAAGTTTCAAAAAATATATCTTTAAACATGTAAACCCTTTTTTCAAACCCATTTTTCTTTCATGGGAGGCTGAAGGGGAAGTGTAGGAAGATAGTTGGGAGGGAGGAGGAGGGAGGAGAAAGTGGTGAATACAGTAGGATGTCTGTGTTATCTTCATGAAAAATACCATCACATTCCATCCACACAAGCAGAGGTGGGATAATAGGTATGGAATGTTTTTGTAACAAAACTAGAAAACTAGAAAAAGTTCAATTGGCACCCATCTAAACATTTTGTTTGGTAATGTTTGTTCTTCAAGAGGGTTTCTGACTTTTTTCATTGTCCACAACTCTTTAAAACTAGATTTTAGTTTATCTCCATGTAGCTGTAATGATGCCAATTTATTAGGTGTTATAAAAGCAACTTTAGTTATAGGTAAGCTGTACATTATTTTGAGTTGACGTTTGAGTGCCATAAACTCCCTGAATTAGGCAAATTTAACATCAGTCTCAGTTATTGAAATTATTTTACAAAACTGTGAATAGACCACACTATGAAAGTGGGCGCAAACCAGGTTGACCGGAAAAATGACATCATAACAGGACCACGCTGACCGACAACAGGAAACCAGCGAAATCTGAGCTTAGTGCACTCTAGTCCCCCTGTGTCCTGATGACTATACCACAGTAGACCCTTTTTTGTGTAACCATGGTGACGGCCCCGTCAAGACCCCTGCCTGGTGTCTGGGATGCTAACCAGGTGACTCACAGACTGATGAATGGTGCGGAATAGTTTACGACAGTGTGGTAGACACACAGACACAAACACAGAGTCAGAAGGGGAATGCCATATCCTGTAGTGAAAGTATCTATATTATGCCGGGTCATAGTCCAGAAGAGAGGGGTGTGGGAAGGGGAGCATTTATGGTTTTACACCGAACACTCCAACACAAATATAAAACCTCTGCCCACCATTTTACAGGCAATCAGAAATAGCATGACATATACATTTACGTGAGGCTAGCTCATCCAGTGTCATCTCTTTTACCGTCCTCGGGCAATCTTCCGAATCTTCCTATAAGAGCCATTGATTTGCTGAATTGCATAGAGCTCGTTTCCCAAACCAGGAATTGTAAACTGATGGTCGCTTGATTTGTAATGGGGTTGTGAATGGGGTTTTAGTACAAATGTTACGCTAACCTTTTAGCAGTTTAAACAACTATATATTATGAACCCATTCCATGAAGATAATACTTTCAGGAACACGTCAACTGCTTTTCATATCTTCAAAGTTTTTTATTAGGCTGTTATTACTCCAATTTAAGAAAATGAGTAAGGCAAATAAGCAAGGTATATGTCTACTCATTTCAGAAAAATTGTTTCCTATATATAATTTATGAAAAAATAAACGTATATATGATTTATTAGTTGTATTATTTATTACGTTGTTTTGAGTATTTCCTACTACATCGGACAGAAAAGTGGGGAAAGGTTTAGAGAGTCTATGTTGAAAGAGCAGTGACTTCAAGCTGCTGTAGAACCTGTGTCCTGGAAGCACTGGACCACCACCCACATGTTTGTAAAACGTAGCAGTACCTGCACATTTCACTGTCATGTTAAATCACACCTTTAAACAAACTTGCATAGTTTGTTCATTGTACACTTTACGTAAATGTTTAGGCCGCCGTTCAGCTAAAATTGTGTGAATATCATTAATCAGTGACAATTTTATTACGTTTGACGTCACTGGCCGTGGGCGTTTGGCTGTGTTTTTTTGTTGAGTTCTGAGTGTTTAGCAACCTGACAAGGCAGCTGGGATGGTGTGACCGAAATATGCTCAGTGATGGCCAAGGGGCATTTTGTTCAACGGCATTTCCATTTGTGTATGATTCTATATGGGTTCCCTGTTTCCTTGTTTTAAGCAGTTTAAAGCCATCTATAGGTATGTCCACTCATTGACATGTGCTTTGTCATTTTAACAGCTAACAGTTCAGAGCAGCAGGATAGTGACATTAGACGGCTAGACTTGGTAACTGGCACTGTTATCCTGATTCCAATTCTGGTGGATTCTCCCTAGCGTCTGTGTTTTCACTGGACATCATAGGATAACAAGAGTCTGGAGGACTTTTTAAATGCCTGTGAGTCTTTCTCATGAAATTACTGATCAGCTGCGAGAGGATAAGGGCAAAGAAAACTGGAGGACAAGAGCAAGTGGAGTAGAAGACTTAATGAAGTCTCCTTAATGAACCCTTTATAAAATGACATTTATTGTTAAGTTTCTAGCATGTTAATCAAACCATGTTTAATAGATGAACACTTAGCATAATTTTTTTGCCTCGACATGTGCCATCCAGCATACTTCCTGAGTAAGTGTATATTTCCCCTGGTATTTTGTGATGCTGATTCGCTCAGCTGTATGCAAAGTTAGAGATCAGACAGCGGTCGTTCAGAAGCCTACGATCTCACCTGTGGTTTTTGGCCAGTGAATGCATTGTCCTCCAAGAACATAGTGGTTTTAATTAGCAATACAACATAGTGGTTTTAAGAGCAGAACAGCATGACTAGGTTTGGGAAAATTGTTCTGGACATACCAGTCTTTCAAATAGCTGGGCAGTGGACAGGGGGGAAAGGTGTTTGTTTGGCCCTGTTTCTTGGCCTAACTTTATGCCACAACCCAGCACAGGCAGCCCCTGTGACAGACTGTTTCCCATTCATTCATGGGATGAATTGATATTTTATTCAAGGTTTCCAGCCAGGTCACACCCAGACCCAACTGTGTCAATATGTGTTTATGTTGCCTAGTTAGACACAACCAGACACAGACATGCTAAATGCCAGCTCAGATATTCATATTTCTTCAGAGATATTTCTGAAGTAGTGTTTTATAAAAGGTGGAGGTTTGTAGATGTTTCGAGGTTTCTCTGTTTGTTGGGTGTGTACTCTGTGTGTACTACTTCATTTTCAGTAAAGAAATTCAGAAATTCAGTTTTTAACATACATATTAGGCTGTCTGCATTATAGACATCAGCTTTGCTGTTAACCAAGTGTTCCTTTCATAATTTCAGGATGTAGTGGAATTTGGAATATCAATAATCGTAGACATACTTTAAGTTAGTTAAGCACACAAGTTAATGTAATGATATAGTATAGTGTGTCTATTTCCTTATGTTACTGGGACTACCATGTGTAGCATTTCTCAGGTCTTAAAATTGATTTGGTGTTCAGCTGTACTTCAGGCTTTTTGTACGTGTTTATTCCCCGGTTGCACGTACCCAAGCAGAGCAGCACAAATTCCCATAGTGCTTTGCTTTGATCCTGGGAATTTGGTTATTTTCTGTGTGTTGATGAGGGTGAGTAATAGCCTTTTTGTGGTGCTCTCAAATGGTGACCTCTGATCTGTCTTCTGTGCAAGACACTGGGCTTCTGTGTCTGTTTACACAAGCGGTGTATATGAGTTGTAGTTGTTTTTGTCTGTGCTATCTGTTTGTCGTCAATCCAATGTTACCAGAAGCTTAAGAATGAAGGGAATGAAGTTAGTTAAATGGGGTCATTTCTCTTCAGACCTAAACATTAGGAGACATACTGGAAGCATTGTTTATCATTAGCTAATTAATACTGTGATTCAGCAAGGCTGGCAGCTTATGTAATGCTGGATTTGCTCATGGAAATAATGGCATGACAAACGTGGAGCTGTTTGCCAACGGGCCTGTAGAATTGGGGTTCTCAGACATGGAGCCATTTGCCAAGGGGCCTGTAGAGTTGGGGTTCTCAGACATGGAGCCATTTGCCAAGGGGCCTGTAGAGTTGGGGTTCTCAGACATGGA
>JACXGJ010008151.1:0-28109 GCA_016801105.1 Esox niger | reverse complement strand
ATGCTCTCACAGCATGGATCACCCCTGTGTCTCCGTTAATGGATAAGAAGGAGGACACTGGAACACCGTTGACCTCACTGGGCAATAGAGAATAGACCACTGTGCCGTTCTGTCTCCAGTCTGGGTCTCTGGCAGTAACTGAACACATAGAGGAGCCTGGCTTGTTATTTTCAGCCACATAGGTGCTGTAGGATTGTTCGTCAAACACAGGTGGGTTGTCATTCACGTCTGACACAGATAAATGAATGGTCTTGGAGGAGGATAAGGGTGGCGATCCCTCGTCAGTGGCCGTGATAGTTATGTTATAATCTGATATTATCTCTCGGTCTAGTTCACTAGTTGTTACCAGAGAATAATAGTTATTGATTGAGGGGTTTAGTTTGAAAGGAGAGTTTTGTTGAAAGGAGCAACGGATCTGTGCATTTCCATTAGAGTCTTTATCCTGGACATTAATGATGCCCACCTCTGTTCCCGGTAACAAATTCTCAGGAATTGGATTGGTCAGAGACTTTAGAAATATTAATGGAGCATTGTCATTGACATCTGTAATCTCGACAATCACGTTTGAAAAGGACGTCAATCCTGAGTTGTCTTTGGCTTGGACACTTAATTCATAAATGGACTCCTGTTCAAAATCCATCACCCCAGCTATGGTAATTTCACCAGTTTGTGGATCAAGGGAAAATATTTTTTTTAATTCCTTCGAGATGGGTCCAAATCCATATGTCACCTCTCCATTCAACCCCTCATCTGCATCTGTTGCCGTTACAGTAACAACTAATGAACCTAAAGCGGAATTCTCTGGAACACGAACCTTATAGACGTTCTGACTAAACACTGGTTTATTATCGTTCGCATCAAGAACAGTGACTTCTATAACTACAGTACCAGATCTCTGTGGTGTTCCACCATCGACCGCACAAAGCAACAATTTCACTTCCTGCTGTTGTTCTCTATCTAATTCTTTTTCCAACACTAATTCGCCATACTTCCCACCACCAGGATTCGTATGAACAGCCAAACTAAAATGGTTATTCCTTTCAAGAATATAGCTCTGAACAGCGTTCAGTCCTATATCTGCGTCGTGAGCTTGGTCAACGGAAAACTGTGAGCCTTTATCTGCCGATTCTCTTATTTCAAATTTAATTGCGTCTTTTTCGAATTGTGGAGCATTATCATTAATATCTTGTACATGCAGTATTATATTATGTATTTCTAAGGGATTCTCAAGAACCATCTCGTATTTTAGAGCGCATGATATCTTCCTACCGCAAAGCTGTTCCCGGTCTATGATTTCTGAGACAACCAAATCCCCGGTATTCAGATTGATTTCACAATACTGCTGGCTGCTGCTTCCATACATTTCTAGACGAGCTTTTCGAACTTTCAGGCTTTCTGCATCAAGTCCAAGATCCTTGGCTACATTTCCAATTACAGATCCTCGCTTCATCTCCTCCGGAATAGAATAGGTTGCGTCTCCATAGCTTGTGCGAAACATTAAAAGAAACAAAGCCAGGCCGAACAGCGAGAAAGAGATCGGCCCTCTCGTATATTCCATGTTATGATATGAAAACGCAGTCTATTCCACGTGCAATCTGTGGCAAAATGCAGTAATCCTCAACCAATGAAATATTTAAAATCGGTGAAAGTAAAGTAGAATCGCATACACAATATTAAGCAGGCGATGTCGCAAAAATAGTACGAGGTATCCTCCCTTCAACTGACACCAAAGGGAGGAAAGACATTAAACATATTGTTGGTATATAGCGACACACAGTGTGGTTATAAAAAAACTGCACAAAATCGTGTCATGCTACAACAATCAGGTGTATGGAGATATCGAAAGCCTCCGTCAACTCTAGCGAAGGAATCCAGATGTTAATAGTATTTAATAGACAATTTACAGAATATCAAAATCATGTCAACACCTGATGTTAAAAATTCATGTTTCTTAAATATATTTTTTAATGAATTTTTGCTGTCTGAGTAAAAACAAATCAATCGAATGACGTTCTTGAGAATAATAAACTATAAAGATAAAATTAGATAAAAATATAATAACCTAATCACTAAAGAATATCTTCCTTCAAATGCCTTGTACATTATAATCAACCAACTCACACTATCTCGTCAATAATAATTAGAGTAACTTGAGGCAGTAAAATACGCTGTCCGGGGTGCTGAACTAAGCCTACTTGAGAGGTAAGCCGCAGCAAGTCGGTGGGTGAGAATACATCTTTAAACTATTTATAAGAATGTGTCACTGAATCAGATAACGGAGAAACCTTGTAAAAGTAGCATACAAAGTGGACAGTGAATATTTGCCTATAGCTAATACTTTATGTATAGCATTGCAATAACGGAAGGAACAGGCAAGTGCAGGCTACAACGTTCCAAACAAAAGGTAAAAAAGTATACACACGAGGTAGAAAAAAGCCTAAAGTTTGACAGCAATTATATACAACAGGAAAACAAGTAAATGTCCATAGCGTAATCACAGACACATATATTTATTCCGTTTTTACAATAGCAAAGCTAGAAAATCTCACCTCCGATTGCCCCAATGTGTTGATCGTGTTTTCTCCTAAAAGTTCGTTTTGATTCCTCGTCAGAGTAAGATTAGTAGGATGATTGCTGTCATTGTAAGAGCCGACAAACTTAAAGTCACTGGTACGTGAACCGGTTGTCAGATAAGCGTCATAATTGTAAGAACTACGCAGAGTTCCAGTTCCATCCACATCTGCATAGTTGGGAGGGAAATACGCGCTGGGAATGGCGACTGCTCCATCAAACAACATTCTAGGCTTTCTACTGCGACAGAACCTCACGGCCAGGATGAGAATAATGAAAGTCAGGAAAAATGTGGAGACTGAGACCAGTGCAACGATCAAATAGGAAGTTAGTTTGGAACTCTCCTCATGAGAAATGTCTTTCAGTTCTGGAACTTCGGCCAAGTTGTCTGTTATGAGTAAATATACATCACAGGTTGTAGAGAGAGAGGGCTGTCCGTTATCTTTCACTGATATAACAAGGTTCTGCTTCATACTGTCAGATTCAGTAATGTCCCGCTGTGCCCTGATCTCTCCACTGTGGAGACCAATGGTGAAAAGTCCCCCATCAGTTGATCTTACAATGTGATAGGAAAGCCACGCGTTCTGTCCAGAGTCAGCATCCACAGCTATCACCTTGGAAACCAGGGACCCCGCCAGAGAAGCTTTGGGGACCATCTCAGTCATCAAGGAGTTTCCTGTTGGAGCAGGATATAATATCTGGGGAGAGTTATCATTCTCATCTGTTATGAAGACACTCACAGTCACGTTACTGCTGAGTGGAGGAGAACCATTGTCTCTGGCTACAACGTGGACTTTGAAGCTCCTAAACTGCTCATAATCAAATGCTCTCACAGCATGGATCAGCCCTGTGTCTCCGTTAATGGATAAGAAGGAGGACACTGGAACACCGTTGACCTCACTGGGCAATAGAGAATAGACCACTGTGCCGTTCTGTCTCCAGTCTGGGTCTCTGGCAGTAACTGAACACATAGAGGAGCCTGGCTTGTTATTTTCTGTCACATAGGTGCTGTAGGATTGTTCTTGAAACACAGGTGGGTTGTCATTCACGTCTGACACAGATAAATGAATGGTCTTGGAGGAGGATAAGGGTGGAGACCCCTCGTCAGTGGCCGTGATAGTTATGTTATAATCTGATATTATCTCTCGATCCAATTTACTAGTTGTCACCAAAGAATAATAGTTTTTGATTGAGGGGTTTAGTTTAAAAGGAACATTTTCTTGAATGGAGCAGCGGACCTGTCTATTTCCCTCAGAATCTTTATCCTGTACATTAATGATACCCACCTCTGTGCCAAGTAACACGTTCTCTGGGATGGGATCACTAAAAGATTTGATCGATATCAACGGTGCATTGTCATTTACATCCGTAATAGCTATATATACTTTTGCATTGCCTGCTAAACCAGACCCATCTTTTGCCTGGACACGCACCTCATATTCTGTATTTTCCTCGTAATCAATGATTCCCTGCACTTTAATCTCACCAGTCGTTTTGTCGATAGAAAACAATTTAGTTGCTTTATCAGAAATGCGACTGAACTCATATGACAAGGCTCCATTTGCCCCTTCGTCTAAATCACTAGCACTTACTGCAACTACAACAGTCCCTTTTGGAGAGTTTTCAGGTAGACTGACCTTATAGACGTTTTGGCTAAACACTGGTTTATTATCGTTGGCATCTAGAACGGTGACGTGTATAACTACAGTACCAGATCTCTGTGGAGTTCCACCATCAACTGCAGTCAGTAACAATGTTACTTCCTGCTGTTCTTCTCTATCTAACTCCTTTTCTAACACCAACTCTCCGTATTTACCTCCGTCTGGGCTTGTTTGAATGTCCAAAATAAAATAGTCATTCCTCTCGAGTAAATAGCTTTGAATAGCATTTAATCCAATGTCGGAGTCATGAGGCTCATCCAAGGGATATCGTGCGCCTTTCACAGCAGATTCACGAATTTCTAGATCAATGCGTGCATTTGGAAAACGTGGTGGGTTGTCATTTATATCTTGTATTTGTACATTAACACGATGTAATTCCAGAGGGTTTTCCAACACAAGCTCGTATTTTAGGGTACAGGAGACCCTTGGTCCACACAGCTCCTCCCGGTCTATTGTTTTAGCCACAACTAAATCTCCGGTATTCATATTGATGTCACAGTAACGTTCTTCACTACCATCCATATCCAAACGAGCTTTACGGATTGAAATTCGGTTAATATCCAAATCAAAGTCTTTGAACAGATTTCCAATAATATGTCCGCGTTTTGTTTCCTCTGGAATAGAATAGCTCACGTCTCCATTGCTGGTGCCCATAAGGCAAAGACAAAAAGCCGTGCCGAAAATAAATCCTTGGTACCCCATTCTGGATGTATAAAATCAAGTGTCATGTGTTAATAAGAGTTCAATACTAGAGAATGTAATATTGCAATATAATACTAGAAAATCAACCTCTCAAATGGAATATCCAAGGTATGTTATCCGATTGCTCTTCGGTGACTGTGAAAGAGAACCCTACTCATTCGTCGACATATTTTACTGCGGGAAAATGCCTACCCCCAAGTATACTCATGGTGAACAGCGACATCCGGAGTTCTTAGAAGAAACAGCAATAGTAATATACCCAAGAGTGGAACCAAGGCTCGCGAGGCCATTCCTCCAGTTATCATCATGCTTTGCATGGACTATAAAAAGTGGCTACCCCAAAGCACTACGTCTATTTGAATGTTGCACTCCTGCTCCGTAGGATGAACGTTGCATATGCATTTCGTATACACGAACTAAACGAAAAATACATTATTTCACTCATTTTCAAACGCATACCATTACTTCATTTCATACAAAGGAGGAACCAAAGAAAACAAGAAAAATAGCATCAACGCTCCTTTCCACTGAACAAACTACAGAAAGAAATATTCATTTTGCTGTCTAACCAAATATTTGTATGTTACTCTGAGGTACGATATTTAAATTACTGATGTAAAAACCCGGTGTTGAATGAGCACCTAAAGTACTTCAAGAAATGTAATCAAGGCATATCATGAGTATAATAAACAACAAATATATAAGTAATTTTCTGATGTTATCGAATGTACTTGCACACAGTGTAATAGCTACTGCCTTGCTCTACAAGAACGAAAACGCATGGAAATATCTACAATACTAAGCTTACTACTAAAGGTTTCCCACAATAAGAACGGTTTAATTACTTAAATAAGTGCAATGTTTACCTCATTATCCCCTCCTGCAGTGCTCAGAGTGAGGATACTTCCACTTAATACCTGTTCAGGGTTCCTTTTCAGGGAAAGTTCGGCAGGCAGCGTGCTGCCATTGTATGATCCGACAAACTTGAAGTCACTGGTACGTGAACCGCTCGTCATGTACGCGTCATAATTAAAAGAACTACGCAGAGTTCCAGTTCCATCCACATCTGCATAGTTGGGAGGGAAATACGCGCTGGGAATGGCGACTGCTCCATCAAACAACATTCTAGGCTTTCTACTACGACAGAACCTCACGGCCAGGATGAGAACAATGAAAGTCAGGAGAAATGTGGAGACAGAAACCAGCGCAACGATCAAATAAGAAGTTAGTTTGGAACTCTCCTCATGAGAAATGTCTTTCAGTTCAGGAACTTCGGCTAAGTTGTCTGATATAAGTAAATATACATCACAGGTTGTAGAGAGAGAGGGCTGTCCGTTGTCTTTCACTGATATAACAAGGTTCTGCTTCATACTGTCAGATTCAGTAATGTCCCGCTGTGCCCTGATCTCCCCACTGTGGAGATTAATGGTGAAAAGACCCGGATCAGTCGATTTCAGGATCTGATATGAAAGCCACGCGTTCTGTCCAGAGTCAGCATCCACAGCTATCACCTTGGAAACCAGGGATCCCGCCAGAGCAGCTTTGGGGACCATCTCAGTCATCAAGGAGTTTCCTGCTGGAGCAGGATATAATATCTGGGGAGAGTTATCATTCTCATCTGTTATGAAGACACTCACAGTCACGTTACTGCTGAGTGGAGGAGAACCATTGTCTCTGGCTACAATGTTGACTTTGAAGCTCCTAAACTGCTCATAATCAAATGCTCTCACAGCATGGATCAGCCCTGTGTCTCCCTTAATGGATAAGAAGGAGGACACTGGAACACCGTTGACCTCACTGGGCAATAGAGAATAGACCACTGTGCCGTTCTGTCTCCAGTCTGGGTCTCTGGCCTTAACTGAACACATAGAGGAGCCTGGCTTGTTATTTTCAGTCACATAGGTGCTGTAGGATTGTTCTTCAAACACAGGTGGGTTGTCATTCACGTCTGACACAGATAAATGAATGGTCTTGGAGGAGGATAAGGGTGGAGACCCCTCGTCAGTGGCCGTGATAGTTATGTTATAATCTGATATTATCTCTCGGTCTAGTTCACTAATTGTTACCAGAGAATAATAATTTTTGATAGAGGGGTTTAGTTTGAAAGGGACGTTTGGTTGAATGGAGCAGCGGACCTGTCTATTTCCCTCAGAATCTTTATCTTGCACGTTAATGATGCCCACCTCTGTTCCAGGTAAAACGTTTTCAGGGATGGGATTTGTCAGAGATTTGATATATAACACTGGTACATTATCATTTACATCAGTGATATCTATGAGTACTTTCGTGTATGACACTAAACCAGCACCATCTTTCGCCAGAACGCGCAGTTCATAAAGAACCTGCTTTTCATAATCTACCGATCCAGCCAGATTTACCGCTCCAGTTTTACTGTCTAGATGAAACAATTTCTTGACATCGTCAGAAACTCGACCAAATTCATATGTCACCTGCCCATTAGCACCCTCGTCTGCATCCGTGGCGGTTACTGTAGCTACAGCGGTACCTGAAATTGAATTTTCAGGCAAACTGACCCTGTATACACTTTTACTAAACACTGGAATGTTGTCATTAGCGTCCATGACAGTGACGTGTACTAAAACAGTACCAGATCTCGGTGGAGTCCCACCGTCCAAAGCAATAAGTAACAATGTCACTTCCTGTTTTTCCTCACGATCCAATTCTTTCTCTAACAACAACTCGGCGTACTTTCCGCCGTCCTCGTTAGTGTGAACAGTCAACAGAAAATGTTCATTTGTTTGCAAAGAATAGCTTTGAACAGCATTCTGACCTATATCTGCATCGTGTGCCTCCTTGATGGGGAAGCGGGCCCCCCTGACCGCCAATTCCTGGATTTCCAGATTAATTATATCATCCTCAAACTGCGGCGAATTATCGTTAATATCTTGTACCTTAACATATATGCGGTGTAATTCTAAAGGATTTTCAAGAACCATTTCAAATTTCAGTTCACATGACATCCTGGCAACGCAAAGCTGCTCCCGGTCTATTCTTTCAACCACAACCAAATTTCCCGTTTTCAGATTAATTTCACAATAGCGTTTAGTTCCATCGTCCTCTAAACGAGCTTTTCGTGTTGACAATCTCTTAGAATCCAACCCCAAATCTTGGGCTATATTTCCAATCACTGATTCGCTTTTCATCTCCTCAGGAATTGAATAGCTCAAATCTCCATTGCTGATGGGCATGAGGAATAGACAAAAGGCCAGAAGAAAAAGAATCTTCGCGTCCGTACGGCCTATATAGTCCATCTTTCGGGGTGTAATTCCAAGCAAATTTAATTGAGATTTTAGGTTGAATGAAATATGATCATAAAATGAAATCGCTAAATAGTAGAGAAACAATCTGTCCGACAACCCTTCGGTTTCACGGGGCGTACTCCGCCGATGTAGTCTGTGGATTTAATAGGTGGAGGAGGGAATATACTCCACATAAAGCAACATAATTGTACTTAGCTGGTGGACAGCGACACAGTGAGTCTATGTGGAAAACAGCAGCTCTTGATTGCCAAATGTACATTCTTAGAAAGCCACTCTAATGGTATCCCGAAAAAAGCTGATGGTGATAGCAATAAAAGATTAGAGATTCAATGCAATCATGGCATGACTGGGCATGAGAAGTCGTAAAAGATCACAAGCTGAACGGACCTAACGGACCAATGGACCTATTCATAGTTACACTTTTCAAATTTAAATAATAGTGTAAACCTCCAATAAGTAGTGTTGACTTTATCTCGTTTGGATTTCAGTACCTTTAAGGATGTCGCGTCGCTCTCCAGTGCTGAAATGCAGCCAATAACACGAAAAGCAGAGTTCGCGGTGCACAGCACCCAAAGCGAGCGAATTTCCTGAGTTTAGACCATGCTTGGTGGTAAATAAGACAATAGCAAATATTACAGTAGGTAAATAATAATAATATAAACATATTTTCAAGAGTGATTCCGTTTTCATCAAGGTCTGGCTACTCGCCCAATATATAAGAAATTCTGTCAAGTGCAACTTCGCAATCACACCCACAAAAATAAGAAAAAAGTTCTATACTTGCAGCCTACATTTTTACTGATGTTGTCTAGCCAGGCAATATGCAAAATGCCTTCCCGTGCGAAACCACCAGCAAATAGCGTATTCGTTACCGCATAACTTCCGCTAAACATACACAGGACACGAGACATACGTTTTTGAAACCACCAAAACCATGCAGAGGAATTCCACAGTTCGTCTAAGAGTTATCTACTTAAACCAAAAACTAAAATACACAAGGTTGTATCTAGGCAGTGAAGCTTGACCTTGTTCCCTGCTCATGCATTGTGGAGTGATGATCCTCCTTTCTACTTTCTACATATCTAGGTCCATCTTCAGTGTCCAATTAGCTGGCAAGGTGCTGTCATTGTAAGATCTGCCAGAAAGATAACATATTTCAAGGAGGCCAGAACTACCTGGTAGACAGAACCACCTGGTCCTCAATTTAACCTAAACAAAATATTTTGTCAGTGACTTTAGAAGAGGCAGTCCCAGTACTGGAAGTAAAGGGACAGCTATATGAGCATAATTGAACACTAGAAGTACCAAGGAATAATCATTAAAACAATCTGGCATACAATGAAACACTAAACACATGAGTTGAATATTTACTCTTCTTCCAACTAAAATTGAGGTTGGTTATTGAACGCCAATCTAGTCTGAAGATGAAATCCATTGCAGCTGTACATATTGTGGGATGGTTAGGTCCTTTAGGGAGCAAATCGGAACCCACTGAGGACAGTAATTCAAATAAGTGGAAAGGGCATTAGTGTACTTGAGGAATCACTCAATTCTCCAATTCATATCCAGCAGCTTCAAGTTTCCTGCCTAAACATGCAACTCCTTAAACTTTGAAGTTGTTATTGATTTTGTTTGAAGTCAAACGCTATAATAACATACACCATTGCTTAACCCGCATCCATTCTTTTAATACCAAAAAAATTTGGCTCTTTAATCTGAGTCTATGTGATGCTGCATGCGCTCCAAACATCATTGCCCTGAAAGGGACCCAGTCTGTGGACGTTAACACCTAAGAAGATCTTGGTAATTTGGGTTAACAATCTGTCAGCAATATTTTAGGGGCAAAGAATGAATGCTAATACCCTATGTTCCCCACAGAGCAAACTGTCCAATGTTTTTATTTTAGTTAACGATGCAGTTTTGACTCCGGTGTTGAATGAACACATGCGAATGTTAAAGAAGACGCCACTGGTGTTACAGAATCCCACTGTGGGCATTATTAACCCATGTTAATTGTGAGAGTGTTATTTTAACACTCACAAGGAATTGTACAATACCATCAGCATTTCCCAAAAGATAATGTTGCATATTAATTGATAACTTCATGTGTCATCATAAATAACAATACAATACAATCTCTTAAGAATCGGATATATTGCGCCCATTACTGAGTTGATTGTTAAATTTCACATTAGTTTACCTAGTCTTCAACAGGATGTATTACACAAACACATAGATTCTGCGCAAAAATGCTGAGGGTGATAAAAAATTTAATTTGTCCTCTAATGTTCTGCTTTGTTATTATTGAACACATTGCAAAGTATCTGTGACCTGGTGCGGTCCACAAACCATAACGTTAAGAAACCTTCAACATTTGATAATGATGTTGTCTTTGTACTATTATTAGTATTATTTGCATATCATTGCATTCTGTTTTTATTTACATTTAACGCAGCGTTCCAACCATTTGGGTAATAGGGTAGTATTTACACCTACCTCTTGAGCTCTCTGTATTGATAATTATTTTATTCTTGGGTTATAATATTACAGACATTTGAAAAATTAAAGCAAAAAATACTAATATATTTAACTTTGAAACAGCGTTCAGTTTGGGGTCTCTTCCAGGATTACAAAGCCCCACCCCCATCCACAGGGCATAAGGGGTCACTGAGTAGTTTGAGTCTGAAAATGATGTGAATCAAATGCTATCACCCTTGCAGTCACCAGATCTGAACCCAATTGAACACCTATGGCAGATTTTGGAATGATGTGTTAGACAGCGACCCCAACACCATCATCCCAAAAACAAATGAAGTAATATCATTAGGAAGAATGTTGTTCTATTTCTCCAGTAGAGTTCCAGAGACTTAAAAATCTATGCCAGGGCAAATTGATGCTGTTCTGGTGGCTCGTAGTGGCACATGACTGAAACACACGATTGATACATTTTATGTTTTTTTTCCGATAATCTGTCACAAATATGTATATCCCAATGTTAATGGTGTTCAGTTATTCAAACACCAACTCATTATATATTCCTCAGTCTTTGTTAGTATGAAAAGTAAAGATTTAAATCCCTCTCATGACAATTTCAATTTATAACACAGTGTTTCATTTACATCTCCCTTGAACCAGCTGGGAATGTGTCCATGAAAAATGAAGCAACACCAGACATGCACAGTTTGCATAGCAAAATTGGACATGAGGGAAAAAGGGGGAATTTTTACTTACAAAAAAATCTGCCGTTTCTACAAAAACCTTGCGCGGGCAGACTAAGGTGACAAAAATATAAACATCAACTTTGAAAGCACGCAAAAATAGAAACAGTACCACAATTATAAAGGCCAGAATCAAGAAAGTATGTCATGTTCACATAATTGACTGCAAAATGTTAACTGAATAGGCACAAAAAAACAGTGGAAATCAAATGTGGTATAATATAATACCATATTCTCAAGAAGATCTTTATTGATCTATCACTACTCAATAAATCAATGAAAAAAAGTTTGTCTTTTTCAATGATTGTCATAGGAACTTCAAACCTGGAATATACAATATTCTACAAGAAGCTGACCTACTTGTTCAAGCTTTGTTTTGGTTGAAAAACTATTTTTGATTTATTAATAATCAATAAATACAAAGAAACACCTTTAATTCGGTATTCCTTCAATATATTTGTCAATGATTGTCATTGAAACTTCAAACCCAAGGTATATCATTCTATAAATAGCTGGCCTACAGGTGTTTATATAAGATGTTTTTATTGATGTATTGATTATTAATAAATCCATCATATGTTCTTTACCAAAGCAAAGCTTGGACAAGTAGGCGACCCATTTGTTGAATAATATATACCAGGTTTGAAGTTCCTATGACAATAACTGAAAAAATATTGAAGAAATACAGAACAATATTTGTCCATAGATTTATTGATTAGTAATAAATCAAAATGGATTTTTTTCTACCAAAACAAAGCTTGAACAAATAAGTCAGCTTTTGCCAGAAAAATACGCACTAGGGTTGAAATTCCTATGACTATTAATGAAAAAGATTTTGATCAAATACCGAAGAATATGTTTTCCCATTGATTTAGTGAGTAGTGATGAATCAAAAAATATATTTTTGACAATATAGTATATTGTTATACCACATTTGATTTCTAGTGTGGTATAATATTTGACATGTGGAATGATGTTGACGAGAATCAATAATGAACGATATAGGTTGTCCGACCGTTCGGCAATTACCTGGTTAACTCTTTTCCCTCGGTCCCTAAATGTGGAAGGGGGCCTGAACGTAGGAAGTCATGTGAATGTCTGTTGAATCTCGAATATAAAACTGATTTCACCTCAGTAGGTTATTGAATGCTTACCTCCGTAGCATCACTGTCAGCGTTGAAAGTGAGCATACATCCTTCCAATAACTGATTTGAGTTGTTCTTCAAAGTATGTTCAGCAGGTATCGTGCGGTCATTGTAAGATCCGACGAACTTAAAGTCACTGGTACGTGAACCGGTTGTCAGATAAGCGTCATAATTGTAAGAACAACGCAGAGTTCCAGTTCCATCCACATCTGCATAGTTGGGAGGGAAATACGCGCTGGGAATGGCGACTGCTCCATCAAACAACATTCTAGGCTTTCTACTACGACAGAACCTCACGGCCAGGATGAGAATAATGAAAGTCAGGAAGAAGGTTGAGACTGAGACCAGTGCAACAATCAAATAGGAAGTTAGTTTGGAACTCTCCTCATGAGAAATGTCTTTCAGTTCAGGAACTTCAGCCAAGTTGTCTGATATGAGTAAATATACATCACAGGTTGTAGAGAGAGAGGGCTGTCCGTTATCTTTCACTGATATAACAAGGTTCTGCTTCATACTGTCAGATTCAGTAATGTCCCGCTTTGCTCTGATCTCCCCACTGTGGAGACCAATAGCGAAAATTCCCGAATCAGTCGATTTAAGGATCTGATAGGAAAGCCACGCGTTTTGTCCAGAGTCAGCATCCACAGCTATCACCTTGGAAACCAGGGATCCCGCCAGAGCAGCTTTGGGGACCATCTCAGTCATCAAGGAGTTTCCTGCTGGAGCAGGATATAATATCTGGGGAGCGTTATCATTCTCATCTGTTATGAAGACACTCACAGTCACGTTACTGCTGAGTGGAGGAGAACCATTGTCTCTGGCTACAACGTGGACTTTGAAGCTCCTAAACTGCTCATAATCAAATGCTCTCACAGCATGGATCACCCCTGTGTCTCCGTTAATAGATAAGAAGGAGGACACTGGAACACCGTTGACCTCACGGGGCAATAGAGAATAGACCACTGTGCCGTTCTGTCTCCAGTCTGGGTCTCTGGCAGTAACTGAACACATAGAGGAGCCTGGCTTGTTATTTTCAGTCACATAGGTGCTATAGGATTGTTCTTGAAACACAGGTGGATTGTCATTCACGTCTGACACAGATAAATGAATGGTCTTGGAGGAGGATAAGGGTGGAGACCCCTCGTCAGTGGCCGTGATAGTTATGTTATAATCTGATATTATCTCTCGGTCTAGCTCATTAGTTGTTACAAGAGAATAATAATTTTTGATAGAGGGGTTTAGTTTGAAAGGGACGTTTGGTTGAATGGAGCAGCGGACCTGTCTATTTCCCTCAGAATCTTTATCTTGCACGTTAATGATGCCCACCTCTGTTCCAGGTAAAACGTTTTCAGGGATGGGATTTGTCAGAGATTTGATAAATAGCACTGGTTCATTATCATTTACATCAGTGATATCTATTAGTACATTCGTGTATGACACTAAACCAGCACCATCTTTCGCCAGAAGGCGCAGTTCATAAAGAATCTGCTTTTCATAATCTACGGGTCCAGCCAGATTTACCGCTCCAGTTTTACTGTCTAGATGAAACAATTTCTTGACATCGTCAGAAACTCGACCAAATTCATATGTCACCTGCCCATTAGCACCATCGTCTGCATCCGTGGCGGTTACTGTAGCTACAGCGGTACCAGCAATTGAATTTTCAGGCAAACTGACCCTGTATACACTTTTACTAAACACTGGAATGTTGTCATTAGCGTCCAGGACAGTGACGTGTACTAAAACAGTACCAGATCTCTGTGGAGTCCCACCGTCCAAAGCAATAAGTAACAATGTCACTTCGTGTTGTTCCTCACGATCCAATTCTTTCTCTAACACCAGCTCGCCGTACTTTCCGCCGTTCTCGTTAGTGTGAACAGTCAACAGAAAATGTTCATTTGTTTGCAAAGAATAGCTTTGAACAGCATTCTGACCTATATCTGCATCGTGTGCCTCCTTGATGGGGAAGCGGGCACCCCTGTCCGCCAATTCCTGGATTTCCAGATTAATTATATCATCCTCAAACTGCGGCGAATTATCGTTAATATCTTGTACCTTAACATATATGCGGTGTAATTCTAAAGGATTTTCAAGAACCATTTCAAATTTCAGTTCGCATGACATCCTCGCACCGCAAAGCTGCTCCCGGTCTATTCTTTCAACCACAACCAAATTTCCCGTTTTCAGATTAATTTCACAATAGCGTTTAGTTCCATCGTCCTCTAAACGAGCTTTTCGTGTTGACAATCTCTTAGAATCCAACCCCAAATCTTGGGCTATATTTCCAATCACTGATTCGCTTTTCATCTCCTCAGGAATTGAATAGCTCAAGTCTCCATTGCTGATGGGCATGAGGAATAGACAAAAGGCCAGAAGAAAAAGAATCTTCGCGTCCGTACGGCCTATATAGTCCATCTTTCGGGGTGTAATTCCAAGCAAATTTAATTGAGATATTAGGCTGAATGAAATATGATCATAAAATGAAATCGCTAAATAGTAGAGAAACAATCTGTCCGACAACCCTTCGTTTTCACGGGGCGTACTCCGCCGATGTAGTCTGTGGATTTAATAGGTGGAGGAGGGAATATACTCCACATAAAGCAACATAATTGTACTTAACTGGTGGACAGCGACACAGTGAGTCTATGTGGAAAACAGCAGCTCTTGATTGCCAAATGTACATTCTTAGAAAGCCACTCTAATGGTATCCCGAAAAAAGCTGATGGTGATAGCAATAAAAGATAAGAGATTCAATGCAATCGTGGCATGACTGGGCATGAGAAGTCATTGTTAAAGAACACAAGCTGAACGGTAAAACATAAGCGCAAATCTCAATGGACATATTCATAGTTACACTTTTCAAATTTGAACAATAGTGTAAACCTCCAATAAGTAGTGTCGACTTTATCTCGGTTGGATTTCAGTAGCTTTAAGGAGGTCACGTCGCTCTCCAGTGCTGAAATGCAGCCAATAACACAAAAAGCAGAGTTCGCGGTGCACTGCACCCAAACCGAGCCAATTTCCTGAGTCTAGACCATGCTTGTTGGTAAATAAGACAATAGCAATCATTATAGTCAATAAATAATATTAATATCAAAATATTTTCAAGAGTGATTCCTTTTCCATCAAGGTCTGTTCTAGTGTCATAAGAACTTCCAACCTGGAATATACAATATTCTAGAAATCGCTGACCTACCTGTTCAAGCTTTGCTCTGGTGAAAAACAATATATGGATCTATTAGCAATCCATAAATCAATAGAAACACTTTTAATTAGGTATTTCTTCCATATCTTTTCAATGATTGTCATTGGAACTTCAAACATGGTGTATATTATTCTACAAATAGCTGGCCTACTTCATCAAGCTTTGATTTGGTTGAAAAACTCTTTATCGATTAATTAATAATCAATAAATCAATTATTATAGATTTATTTTGGTATTTTTTCAATATATTCTTCAATGATTGTCACTGGAACTTCAAACCTGGTGTCTATTAGTCTATAAATAGCTGGCCTACAGGTGTTTTTAGAAGGTGCTTTTATTGATGTATTGATTATTAATAAATGCATAATATGTTTTTTTTCCCAAAGCAAAGCTTGAACAAGGAAGCCACCCATTTGTAGAATAATATATACCAGATATGAAGGTCCTATTACATTAACTAAAAAGATATTTAAGAAATACAGATAAATATTTTTCCATTGATATATTGATTAGTAATTGATCAATATGGAGTTTTTCTACCAAAACAAAGCTTGAACAAGTAGGTCAGCAATTACTAGAGTAATAGACACTAAGTTTGAAATTCCTATGACTATTAATTAAAACGATTTTGATAAAATGTCGAAGTAAATGTTTTTCCATTGATTTATTGAGTAGTGATGAATCAATAAAAATATTTTTGACAATATAGTATATTATTTTACCACATTTGATTTCCAATGTGGTATAATATTTGACATGTGGAATGATGTTGACGAGAATCAATAATGAACGATATAGGTTGTCCGACCGTTCGGCAATTACCTGGTTAACACTTTTCCCTCGGTTCCTAAGTGTCCAAGGGAGTCTGAACTTAGGGAGTAATGTGAATGTCTGTTGAATCTCGAATATAAAACTGATTTTACCTCAGTAGGTTATTGAATGCTTACCTCCGTAGCATCACTGTCAGAGTTGAAAGTTAGCATACATCCTTCTAATAACTGATTTGAGTTGTTCTTCAAAGTATGTTCAGCAGGTATCGTGCGGTCATTGTAAGATCCGACGAACTTAAAGTCACTGGTACGTGAACCGGTTGTCATATAAGCATCATAATTGTAAGAACTACGCAGAGTTCCAGTTCCATCCACATCTGCATAGTTGGGAGGGAAATACGCGCTGGGAATGGCGACTGCTCCATCAAACAACATTCTAGGCTTTCTACTGCGACAGAACATCACGGCCAGGATGAGAATAATGAAAGTGAGGAAAAATGTGGTGACTGAGACCAGTGCAACAATCAAATAGGAAGTTAGTTTGGAACTCTCCTCATGAGAAATGTCTTTCAGTTCAGGAACTTCGGCCAAGTTGTCTGATATGAGTAAGTAAACATCACAGGTTGTAGAGAGAGAGGGTTGTCCGTTATCTTTCACCGCTATTACAAGGTTTTGCTTCATTCTGTCAGATTCAGTAATGTCACGCTGTGCCCTGATCTCTCCACTGTGGAGACCAATGCTGAAAAGTCCCGCATCAGTTGATTTTACAATCTGATATGAAAGCCACGCGTTCTGTCCAGAGTCAGCATCCACAGCGATCACCTTGGAAACCAGGGACCCCGCCAGAGCAGCTTTGGGGACCATCTCAGTCATCAAGGAGTTTCCTGTTGGAGCAGGATATAATATCTGGGGAGCGTTATCATTCTCATCTGTTATGAAGACACTCACAGTCACGTTACTGCTGAGTGGAGGAGAACCATTGTCTCTGGCCACAACGTGGATTTTGAAGCTCCTAAACTGCTCATAATCAAATGCTCTCACAGCATGGATCACCCCTGTGTCTCCATTAATGGATAAGAAGGAGGACACTGGAACACTGTTGACCTCACTGGGCAATAGAGAATAGACCACTGTGCCGTTCTGTCTCCAGTCTGGGTCTCTGGCAGTAACTGAACACATAGAGGAGCCTGGCTTGTTGTTTTCAGTCACATAAGTGCTGTAGGATTGTTCTTCAAACACAGGTGGATTGTCATTCACGTCTGACACAGATAAATGAATGGTCTTGGAGGAAGATAAGGGTGGAGACCCCTTGTCAGTGGCCGTGATAGTTATGTTATAATCTGATATTATCTCTCGGTCTAGTTCACTAGTTGTTACCAGAGAATAATAGCTTTTGATTGAGGGGTTTAGTTTAAAAGGAACGCTTTGTTGAATGGAGCAACGGACCTGTCTATTTCCCTCAGAATCTTTATCCTGTACATTAATGATGCCAACCTCTGTGCCAGGCAACACGTTCTCTGGGACTGGATTTGTCAATGTTTTTAAGAATATTACTGGTGCGTTATCGTTTACATCAGCGATATCTATCATTACTTTTGTGTACGATACCAACCCTGCGCCATCTTTACCGAGAACACGAAGCTCATAACTGGGCTGCTCCTCGTAATCTATAGGTCCAGCCAGGCTAATAATGCCCGTTTTACTATCGAGGTGAAATAGTTTTTTCAGCTCATCAGAAACTCTACCTAGATCATATATTACCTCTCCGTTTGCTCCCGTGTCTGCATCACTTGCTTTAACTGTTGCTATTATTGTACCCACATTTGCATTTTCCGGTAGAATGACCGTATACACGTCCTGGCTAAATACTGGAATATTATCGTTCGCATCCAAAACACTGACGTGTATAACTACAGTACCAGATCTCTGTGGTGTTCCACCATCAACCGCCGACAGTAGCAATGTCACCTCTTGCTGTTCTTCTCTATCTAACTCCTTCGCTAAAACTAACTCACCGTATTTACCCCCATCCCGGTTAGTATGAACATTCAAGACAAAATGATCGTTTTTTTGCAAAGAGTAGCTCTTCACCGCATTCTGGCCTATATCTGCATCGTGGGCCTCATTGATGGGAAAACGCTCTCCTTTATGAGCGGACTCTCTTATTTCCAATTTGATCACATCATCTGAAAACTGTGGTGAATTATCATTTACATCCTGGATCTGAAGAGATATTCGATGCAACTCTAAAGGATTTTCGAGAACCATTTCATATTTTAGCCCACACGAAATCCTCACACCACAAAGCTGCTCTCTGTCAATTCTTTCAGCAACAACAAGGTCTCCCGAATCCAGGTTAATTTTACAGAATCTTTTAGATCCATCTTCTTCTAAACGAGCTTTTCTATCTGATAGTCTTTTAACATCCAGTCCCAGATCCTTGGCTAAATTTCCGATCACAGATCCCGGTCTCATCTCCTCGGGAATAGTATAGCTTACGTCTCCATTGCTTATACGCGAGAAGCAAAGACAACATGCTAGACGAAACACAAATGCAGTCCATTTAAATCCTTTAGAATGCATCTTCGATATCTGATGCCAATAAATCCCAAATGGGTCAATGATTCTCGTTTATGTTCCTAATATTTATAATCCAGAGCCAAACCTAGGAATTTTAAACAATGTTTAACAGCCCGTCAGTGCGCGACGATGATGGGTGTAGGCAGTTATCCCTTTGTTCAGGGAAATATATTCTCGAACTGTCCTTAGCTGGTGGACAGCGACATCTTGAGTGTGAAACAGCAGTAATGGTAAACAGATGTTCCGTTCTTGACTCCAATCATGTTCACGACCAAGCAAGAAAACAGGTAGGAACAGAAGAAAATCAGTAATCTTTTAACATTGTCCTGCATTCTAAGATAATGATAATGTAGTAGGCCTACAATGAAAGCACTAAGACCATTTGAAAAGGATGCATTTCAGTCATTTTGTCACAAAATTCGCCATTAAAAGTAATAACGACAGATGGATCATCTAGTCACAATTAATGTTTTTATTGTGTGATCAAAGCAATGCTTTGTTTTTTTCGAATTCCATCTTTTAGTTTCTGAACGTTTGACCTTAGTGACGAGAACGTAGTCTTGCCCGGTTTTCCAAGTGAAATATTGCGCATATTAAAAACACGTGTTGGCAATTCACAACGTCGGAACACTAGACGAGTATAACCTAAAAAGGAACATTCGTACCGACTTAAAAAGAACAGTCCGTGTCAAAACAATGTATTAATTTACGTTTTTTTCTCAACCTTCCTGCTAGCTCAGTTATCCTCATCAACTCTACAAGAAAAATCATGAAATAAAAGTTAACATCACGTGACGAGTAAATAAAACCAAAACAATAATTTATGTCACCTTTCAAATGCAGCAAACACAACTGTAACACAAGTGAACAATTAACCAAAACTTAGTCAACTACCTATATCGGATTTCAGAACTCGTTCGATTACCAATTCCGATGCCTCAGGAGAATGTTCTGATCCGTGGACTCAGATAACATGACGCGTTTTCTCCATGACAAATAAACCGACCACTCCGGCTCATGAGTGGCGGACAGAATCCCCAGCGCCCCAGAATACCTAGTTCCTACAGCTATGCAGGACTTTACACATTCTATCAAATATATCCAAATATACCACATTTCGGCCTAATTAGAATTGAAGTCATAGACACACTTCATTTAAACAACGTAACCTTAGGGTCAAATTTCCCTTATGGGTGAATTCGTGTAATCAGGGAATGTTTTTGCAATTTTTATTTTGCGATTTATTTCGATACATGTCTAACACACTAAATCAACACATTTTATCTTTCTGAAATACCTAATAGGTTTTCTAACCACACCAGAGGAAATAATCAAGATATTATACACAAAGGAGACATGCCATATCTATTATTGTTCTTTGTACTCAACACAATAATCTGCCTGAATTTGATAATTTGGGGCAGGTCACTTTGTTATCCGGGACACTTGTATTAGGCTTTAAAATACTTAAATCACTTTGTGTATACCATGATCAATATCACTAATTTGTAAAAAAATAAAAAAATAAAAAAATGACAATGACAGTACGCTGAATAAGAAATATCACATTATTCATAGAAATTGCTTTCATTCATAAACAAAAACGTTATTTTTTTCATAAAGATATCCAGTAATAAAACGTTTTATCTCTACATGAAATTATTTGATCTACCATGTTAACACATTTTAAATTAATTCTATTAATATTGTATAACATTTATATTTAATGTACTAATAGTCAGGCAAAAGAGATTAACTGATAATTCAGGTTATTCATTTAAATTCTCCCTTCTATTAAAATTGGTGCTAATAGGGGAACAAACAGTCACTGCCGGTGAGAGACCCATCAACATCAATCACGCTATTTGCTTCTGCACAGGTTTAGTGATACCAATGGCTGCAGATCGCACCGCTTTTAGGATCGTATCTGTTCCCATAGGCAGACCAATGTGTCTGGAGAGCTAACTGATGTGGTAGTGAGCTGGATCGCTAGTTAGCAATGTATGCTACCAGAAAACTTGCTAGCTAGTTTGGTCACTAAGCAGACAGTCACTTTAAACAGACAGTGACAAAACTAAAATGAGTGTTATTACCAAATAATCATGTTTGCAACTTAAGAAAGTCCTAAATAGCATATTTCCTCCATTAAAAGAACAGAAATGACGGTCCCAGATTATATATTGATAATATGGCACAACAAAAAATGCTTTAAAGAGAGAAACTAAACCACATTTTCAACACTTTCATCCATATTTTGTTGGTTGAAAATATCACAAACATTATTTGATAACAACTAGCAACATTGTCTTATTTATGGTGTATATATAGCATTAACATGAATCTTGTAAGAATCCTATGTCACTGACCTTTTCATACAATTTCCAGGGGAGCATCTGATTTAACAGTAACCCTGTCCCATTGTGAGATCACCCCCCATGATGTCATCTGATTTCACAGTAACCCTGTCTCATTGTGTGAGATCACCCCCCATGACGTCATGTGATTTGTGTTATATGACATCCATACCAAACCTACAGTAAAAGTCCTATTGAATAGATTTTGTTAGAACAGGAAATAAACAGACTGGAGTTTACGTGTCACACATTACCACATTTCCCAGATTACCCGAATTCCCACTATATAATCTGTCATAGGAACTGGGGTACTGACAGAAGTCAGAACTTATAGTAAATGTTTGTCTTACTTCGTTAGTCTCTCGTGCAGCGTTGAGAGTGATGACACTTCCTCCTAAAAACTGTTCTGGGTTCCTCTTCAGGGTAAGTTCGGCAGGTTGTGTGCTGTCATTGTAAGATCCGACAAACTTGAAGTCACTGGTACGTGAACCGGTTGTCATGTAAGCGTCATAATTGTAAGAACTACGCAGAGTTCCAGTTCCATCCACATCTGCATAGTTGGGAGGGAAATACTCGCTGGGAATGGCGACTGCTCCATCAAACAACATTCTAGGCTTTCTACTACGACAGAACCTCACGGCCAGGATGAGAATAATGAAAGTCAGGAAGAAGGTGGAGACAGAGACCAGTGCAATTATCAAATAGGAAGTTAGTTTAGAACTCTCCTCATGTGAAATGTCTTTCAGTTCAGGAACTTCGGCCAAGTTGTCGGATATGAGTAAATATACATCACAGGTTGTAGAGAGAGAGGGCTGTCCGTTATCTTTCACTGATATAACAAGGTTTTGCTTCATACTGTCAGATTCAGTAATGTCCCGCTGTGCCCAGATCTCCCCACTGTGGAGACCAATGGTGAAAAGTCCAGAATCAGTCGATCTTACAATCTGATATGAAAGCCACGCGTTCTGACCAGAGTCAGCATCCACAGCTATCACCTTGGAAACCAGGGACCCCGCCAGAGCAGCTTTGGGGACCATCTCAGTCATCAAGGAGTTTCCTGTTGGAGCAGGATATAATATCTGGGGAGAGTTATCATTCTCATCTGTTATGAAGACACTCACAGTCACATTACTGCTGAGTGGAGGAGAACCATTGTCTCTGGCCACAACGTGGACTTTGAAGCTCCTAAACTGCTCATAATCAAATGCTCTCACAGCATGGATCACCCCTGTGTCTCCGTTAATAGATAAAAAGGAGGACACTGGAACACCGTTGACCTCGCTGGGCAGTAGAGAATAGACCACTGTGCCGTTCTGTCTCCAGTCTGGGTCTCTGGCAGTAACTGAACACATAGAGGAGCCTGGCTTGTTATTTTCTGTCACATATGCGTGATAGGATTGTTCTTCAAACACAGGTGGGTTGTCATTTATATCAGAAATTTGAAAACGCAAAAGAACACTTGAAGACATGGACGGCGATCCTCCGTCTGATGCTATTATGGTTACATTATATTCAGGAATTTGCTCTCGATCTAGGGGAGTGCTGCTAATTAAAGTGAAATAGTTTTTAATCGAGGATTGGAGTTTAAAAGGAAGATTTTTAGAAATGAAGCACTCCACTCTGCTGTTATCTCCATGGTCCTGATCCTTAACGTGAATAACAGCTATTTCGGAGCCTGGTGCAGCGTTCTCGGGAATCGGATTTGTGACGGATTTTACCGTTATTGCGGGTGAATTGTCATTTACGTCAGATATTTCTACAAGAACTTTGCAGTATCCGGCCTGCCCTCCACCATCCTCCGCCTGAATCTCCAGTTCATAAGAGGTGGCCTTTTCGTGGTCAAGTTGGCCAATTACAGTTATCTCCCCGCTGTTTTGATTAATTTGGAATAAACCCTTATTGTTTTCCGACGCATGGTTAATGTAATACGTTACAAGGCCATTTGCACCATCATCTTTATCAGTTGCACTAACCTTGACCACAGGGGTGCCTGGAGATGAATTTTCAGTCACGGTAATTCTATAAAGAGGTTGTGTGAAGACAGGTGCGTTATCATTTACGTCCATGACGACAACCTGAATGACTGCACTGCCAGACCGCAGAGGATTACCCCCATCAACTGCTGTCAGTGTCAGAGAGTGTTCCACTTCTTTCTCTCGATCTAGGGTATTTTTCAAAACAAGTTCCACATACCTTTCTTTACTGCCTTTTGATTCCAACACAAAGTATTCATTCCGCCCCAGAACATAACTATGAACTGAATTCACTCCTACATCCAAGTCTCGAGCTACGGTTATTGGAAATCGACTTTCACTTGGAGCGTTCTCGCTTATTTCTAATTTGATTAAATCCTTGGGGAAAAAGGGCGAGTTGTCATTAATGTCCATTATTTCCAGCACAATATTATGCAACTCTAAAGGGTTCTCCAGGATGAATTCAAAATGCAAGAGACAGGGAGCGGTATTTCCACAAAGCATTTCCCTGTCGATTCTTTCCAGAACAATAAGATCTCCGGTATCCAAGTCTACTTCACAGTACCGTTTCTCTCCTTGGTAATCCACGCGTGCTTTCCGAACTCTCAGTCTCTTAAAATCCAAAGAAAGGTCACTACTTAATTTCCCGATTACATGTTTTGTTTTTGTTTCCTCTGGAACAGAATATCGAATGTCCGCAAACGAGGCTTCCAGGATTATAAGCAAAATCATAGAACAATACAAATGCCATACCGAAACGCAGGATGTAATTATCCACATTTCCCTGTATAATGATATAATAATTTAATTTGTGTTTTATAAGTACAATACCGACGGGAAATCACAAACGTAAGTAATTTGTATTACAAACGAAGACTAAGCGTTTGTGTCCGCAATGCACGAAATGGCTGATTGGATACATTCTGCCTATAGCTAACAACGTGATGGGAGTGTTCTATAACCCAGACCATAGAGTGGGTCAGGAGCGACGCCATGAGGCAACAGGAAAGAACGCACGAGCATCTACTGTGTATGCAACACATGCCTGACTTCATAGGGGTATTCAAACCGGATCTGGTCGTTGTGCAGCCTTTACATTCTAAATACAATTTAGAGTGGCCGTATTCTATAGCTTTGCGATTTAGTAGATGAACATGTATGACTCTCTTAAGAGACTCATGACTTTGCGCTAGTTGTAGCTGTTAACAGCAAACAGTACATTAGTTAAGACCCCGCCACTATGAGGCAATTGCCAATTGAAGACCAATTTCAGCACCGTGGACAGCGGCCACTAGCGCATGTAGTTTTGTACCAAATAAACACAGGGTCAGTGACATTTGTAATCTATTGCCACGAAAACAAAATAAAATAACACAAACGTTAACGAGAGCTGCAACATCAGCTATATGCACGACATGAAGCACGAAAGAGGTACACCATTCATCACTAATGCACGCTGTTCGGGGGATATTCCTGAAATCACCTTTCCCTATATATTTATTCCTAATTTATACATAATGCATCTTGTATATATCGGACTGCCTCAGCGACTTACGTACACCGACTAGAACGCGGCACAGCCAACCAGCATCCCCCACCTGCAATGTGCAAGATAAATCAAAAGATCAACTGACTACACAGAACATATTCAAAAGAATGCAATATAGCGTTTTATTGAAAAACGTGTGGTAGCTTATAAAATGGCATAATAAAAATAAATACGTTGAACAAACTGGGAAAGGTACAGTGGAATAGATAAGCTTACTGTGAGAAGTCTTACTCAAAATGATAGTCTTGGACTTTTCATTATATTAATGTTTCTTTGTGTTTTCTTCAATCTTTAATAGTGGGGCATATTTCAGCCCTCAGACATTATTTAGAATGAATGTGTTGAGTTCAGCAGATCAGAGGCAGGCATTTCTATAAGTTACTTCAGACAAGTCTTAGTCAAGTCTCAAGACTTAACCACTATGGGCCATAGTTGTAGTCTATTAGTCCAAAGCAAGTCCATTTAACTTAAGGTGCACTATATTTTCCAATGACTACAAATCCAAGTCACATCTCAAGGCTTTTGAACAGACCACAAGTCAAGTCACAAGACTTTAAATGCGACTTGACGTGAATTGGATCACTTCTCCTGTCATGCTGGGCATTGAAAAAATACTTTTGGAAAATCTATGAAGTAAAAAGTATATGATTTCCTTTATGGATTGTAATACAGCAAACATAATAATGCACAGTTCAGTAGTACTTGAAGATATTTGACTTATATCACACAACTGAGGAGGCAGGTACAATGAGTGGTTCTGCCTATAACTGGAAGACACTTGCAGTTACTAGCAGTTAATGAGTGGTTTTGCACATTACTTGCAGTCAACTGGCAGCCAGGCATAGCAAGACTGCTAGGCTCGACAGCATCACAGCTAGAATGTTTAAGTCGTGTGCTCAATATCTGGGTGGTGTATTCCAGAGGATCTTCAACCTGAGTCTGAGATTGGAAAAGGTACCAGAACTGTAGAAAACATCCTGCCTGGTTCCCATGATTACAGACCAGTGTTGCTGACATGTCATGTCATGTAGACCGTGGAGCTGCTCGTTCTGTCACACATCAGAACCCTGGTCATCACAGACCTGGATCCCCAGCAGTTTACCTACCAGGTTAAGATTGGTGTGGATGATGCTTTCGTTTACTTGTTACACACAGTAGTAACCGGACTGGGAACACAGTGAGGTTCATGTTCACGCATTCAACACCATACAGCCAATGCTCCTGAGAGACAAGCTAGTGTCAGTGCAGGTGGACTCTCCTTTGGGTGGCTGGGTTATGGACTACTTGATGAGCAGACCACAGTATGTGAAGCTTCTGTGGACTGTGTATCAGCATGGTGGTCAGTAATACAGGGCCCCCCAGGGGACAGTTCAAGCCCCATTTATTTTCACTCTCTACACATCAGACTACACATAACTCAGGGACATGTCACTTGGAGAAATTCTCAGATGACTCTGCAGTTGTCGGGTGTTTAATCTTGGATACTTGAACTGTAATTGTAATATTCTCTATCCATTTTAAATTGAGCTGCTACATTAATTAATTGACTATTTGGAATGAATATAAAATGGGTCAAAATCCAGTTCCTTCAGTGGTGTTGTGACAACTGAATTTCCCATTGGGATACATAGTTTTACCTTTTCTTTATCCTGGAGAACATGAGTGAAATAGAAAAGAGATGAAAAATCAGCAGGTTAAAGACAGATCAAGGGGGAATATGTGGTCAGGGGATAACAACGTTTCAGAGCAGTGTTTCCCAATCCTGGTTTTGGGGACCCCAAGGGGTGCACATGTTTGTCTTTGCCCAAGCACCCACACATCGGATTCAAATGAACAACTTGATGATAGGTTGATTATGTCAATCAAGTGTATAGGTAGTAGGGCAACACTGAAAACAAGGGTGTGAGTGTCACTTGCCTTGTTTTGCCCACTTGTGTTTTGTTATGCTTTAATTTTATGGAGACAAGTCGTTTTTTCTTTCTGCTTTTCTTTCTGTGTTCTGTACTAGACCTATCCCACCTTGCATTTCTGTTGCAGCCAGGAGGATATTATTTGACATGGCCACAACATGGAAACAGTTAATACACATTTATTATTTAGAGCCCACCTCCATCAAATGTCATATTCTTTGTCTAATCTATGTTGTTAATGTTTGAACATTCATGTGCTCCAAAGTTGGCAGTGAGAAGACACATTCTATCCCAGTCTTGTAATCAGGTTCCAGTAACCAATTACCCTCTCACTTTCCAATCCCTAAACAACAAATATACATTTAAGAGATACATTTAGCTGTGTATCTCCAAATTGCCCACCAATTCTATACAGTCCCCTCCAAAAGTATTGGAACGGCAAAACAAATTCCTTTGTTTTTGTTGGTCAATGAAGACATTTGGATTTAAGATCAAACGATGAGTATGAAACAAGAGCTCAGATTTTCAGCTTTAATTTCCTGGTATTCTCATCTAGATGTGTTAAACAACTTAAAACATATCACCGTTTATATTAGACCACAGCATTTTTAGGTCTTCAGTGAACCACAAAAACAAAGGAATTTGCCTTACCGTTCCAATACTTTTGGAGCGGACTGTATATATTTGAATTTAAGAGTATTTTATAAACACTACTGAATCTAAATCCAGATAGGGCCACATGTCATGGTTAAAGTATGATGGTAAAACACATGGTCCAAGTATAAGGTCAGAACACATGGTCTAAGTACATCAGAATGCATGGTCTAAGTACATCAGATCACATGGTCTAAGTACGTCAGAATGCATGGTCTAAGTACATCAGAACGCATGGTCTAAGTACGTCAGAATGCATGGTCTAAGTACATCAGAATGCATGGTCTAAGTACATCAGAACACATGGTCTAAGTACATCAGAACGCATGGTCTAAGTACATCAGAACGCATGGTCTAAGTACGTCAGAATGCATGGTCTAAGTACATCAGAACGCATGGTCTAAGTACGTCAGAATGCATGGTCTAAGTACATCAGAATGCATGGTCTAAGTACATCAGAATGCCTGGTCTAAGTACGTCAGAACGCTTGGTCTAAGTACATCAGAACGTATGGTCTAAGTACATCAGAATGCATG